>VXBT01011950.1:198134-331083 GCA_013400235.1 Oriolus oriolus
CTCCCCCGCAATGTCATAGAAAAATCGAATGGCTTGGGTTGAAAGGGACCTTAAAGATCATATAGTTCCAACTCCCCTGTCATGGGCAGGGACACTTTTCACTAGATCAGGTTGCTCAAAGCCCCATCCAGACCGGCCTTGAGCATTTCCAGTGATGGGATACCCACAACTTCTCTGGGGAATCTGTTCCAGTGCCTCACCACTCTCACAACAAAGAATTTCTTCCTAATACCTAAAGCAAGCCTATTCTCCTTCAGTTTAAGCCACTCCCCTTTGTCCTGTCTCTACATGCCCACATAAAAACAATGTCCCCATCTTTCTTGCAGGCTCCCATCAGGCAGTGAAAGACCACAGTTACGTCATCCTGAAGCATTCTCTTCTCCAGGCTGAACAAACCCAGTTCTCTTAGTCTTTATAGCAGAAGTGCTCCATCCTTCTGATAACCTTCGTGTCCCTCCTCTGGACTCATCCAACACGTCAATGTCCTTCCTGTGCTGGGGACACCAGAGTGCTCCTCATGGGGTCACACAAGAGTGGAGTGGAGGTGCAGAATCCTCTTCCTCAACCTGATGGCTCTGTTGCTTTTGATGCAGCCCAGGATGCAGGCTTAACTTTTTAGCAGCGCTTGGTGACTTCCAGCACCTCCTCGTTGTTGCCCATGCTGTGTTCATTCCTGTGAAGGCACCTCAGCTGGGCTTTTGGCTGTATTGCCTTCCTACAGGAACTCCTTTGAGGTATTTCCCCGGTGGCTTCTGTTACCTCGGGAGCCCCTGGTAAACTGCAGTGTGGCATTTCAGAGTCAGTGGCAGAGAGCCCTCACTAGCACCTCTCCCTCTAACCCTTCCATATCACCCCAGAATTTCCCAGTGACAAGCTCCCAGGTGGGGGTGGCTGTGGTCCCTGCTGGCTCCACCCATGCGAGTCAGAGCTGCCTTTGAGTCACAGCTCCACCACTTCCTGCTTGGGAGGTGAGGTTGGGGTGGCTTTCTCTGCTCTGGTTTTGAGGTCTTGCTGGGTAGGAAAGCTCACCTCCCTCCCATGATCCGATCTTCACCTCCAGAGCATTTCATCTTTGAAATATATGCTTTCTTACATACATATATATATATAATGTATTTCTTCAAAAGATAGGAGGGGAGCATTTAGGGCATTTTTAAAAATAGTTTTTTTTTCAGGAAAGTATAGCAATACAGAAATTAAGGGACATGCCTGGGTTACAGTATTAGTTCTATAAATAGATTTAGATGGATTTTCGCACTCTCTCAGGAAGTAAATTCACAAATGGCCTGATCTAATTCTCATTCAAATCAATAGCAGCCTTTAGTAGGCTTTGAGACTAGTCTATTTAATCTTTCTGTATCTCAGTTATACTGCTGTAAATGGAGGATATCACCTTTAATCACAGAAGTGAGGTGAGAGTGAATGTTTAATAATTTATAAGGAGTCAAACAGTGCTCAGAGGTAGGCCGTAAAAGCAAGCAGACAGCTCCTTTCTATATCTATTACTGAAAATACTGCACAAGGTCCAGCTCATCTAAGTTTCGTGCCCTGGCTGGGGAAAAAGGAGCATTGCTCGGATGACCCTGAAAACTTCTATCCTTTTTCTTTGATGGGGCAGGAAACTCGGGTGTGTTACAGGCACTGCTTCAAAACGATGACTAAAGGGAAGTTTTTCAGTGACATGGATATCACACTTTATGTCTACCCATCCTTTCTAGTTATCTGTATATACTAGAGACTTGAGTCATGCTCCCAAATGCACCCTCTGTTCAGCTAGTGCTGTTGCTCTGTTGCCACACATAGTCACTGGATGGGAAGCCGAAAAGGCTTTGCCTATAGTGATAAGAACTCCCAGCAACCATCTAATCTCTCTCTGCAAATACTGGGTGCTTCCATTCATTATTCTTATTCAGTGTGGTTCCTGGCCTTTGATATCCTTTAATATGGCTGAGTATTATCTGGATGAGTATGAGCAGGCACAGACCAAAACCAGTCCAGGCGCTGTGCTAGCAGTGAAATGATATTCTGGACCAAAGGACAGTGTTCAAGGATGTGTCTTTCTCCTATGCAAGTTTACTCACACAGCTGTGCCCAGACTGCTCTCAAAGCAACAGAATGAGCAATTTATGGTCTAAAACTGGGTGTTAGAACTGCTTAGCCATGAGAAGAAATTGATGTACAGCTCACAATTCTCAGAAAAATATGTTTTGGGGCTCTTGATGTGTTCGTGTTACAGAACAGATTCGGTACATCTCGGTGCTGACTTAGACTTTTTGTTAAAGCTGCTAGCACCACTCTTGATCTTATACAGGGTTCTACACTGGACTTTTTATTGAATCATAGAAAAAAAAAGCATGATTTCTCATCCACTGGAGTAAAAGTAGATAAAGATAGTACAATAAAAAATTAAATGTTTAGCTAAGAAATCTACCAGGACAGTTAAAATAAAACTGCCATTCAAAAATACAATTTTAATTATATTCAGGTTTGCAGCTAACAGAGTAATTCAATGTAGAACATCTCATTATAAAATAATAAGGTAAATTGATAATATCTTTGCACTTTGATAGGAGATGCAGTTCGATACTAAATTAGACTGCTTTCGTGAAATCCAGGTATCCCACAGTGCTTAGGGTCTGTATAACATTTAAAATAGCTTTGTATCTGTTGCTCTGTATCTTCAAACATTTTTGTCTTGGTTATTTCATTATTAGTTTTACTGCTTCTTCTTCAAGTACATTCATAAACCTAGTAGCCAAATTGAGAAATCTACAAATACCACAATGCATCACTGAAAATACTAGAACCTGATAAAAAATATAAGGTTTTTTTTAATTCAAATAAAACAAGGATAAGTTGATAACATTGTACTTAAAAAATGACTAATTAAGCTGGCTGAACATAGGTACTAAGTTTGCAAAAATTATTTAAACATTGTATGATTCAGTGACTGAGATTGTCATAATTAATAGATGTTACTTTCACCAAAAAATTGCACTTATAGGAAGAAAATAAAATTTAAAACTGTTCAGACTTCAAGTTCAAGCTTTGAACAAAAGACATTTATCTTGGGGACTTCTGGTTAAAAATAAAATATTTCAGCATTAATATTATTAAACATAAATTGGCAAGTTATTGGTTTATAATCAAATCTATCTATAAGAGATTTTCTTTTTGCATTTATGTGGACTTGAAAATGTACCATTTCAGAAATAATAAAGTGCTTTATTAGGTACATTTTTACAGCTTGAACTGCCAGAGTGTAAAAGTGTGTTAGAAATGTTAATTACTTGCTTTATTGCTTCAGTAGTTCAGTATATATGTTTATTTGTATACTTCATTGATATCTTGCCTTATTTTCTGAGTTCTAGAGCAGCTGGAGCTTATAGTGGTATCTGAAAATTAGGACTTTTCCCACCATCAGTAACGAAGGGTCATTTCATTTAAAAATAACTGTCATTTAATTAATATTATGTGGTTTCTTTTAAATAAGCAGCAAAGGTATCATTAGGGCTTTTTAGGGAATAAGTCCAATCCTGATAATTGCAAAGTTAATTTAACTGTGAAATGGAGGTATCTGCATGCCAGAAAATGTTCTGTAGTAGTCTGTGGGCAATAAGCTCAAATAGTATAAATTTGCATAAATCTATTGAGTAGTGGATTTACAGCATCAAAGATCCTAGCTCCCTGTTAAAACCTGCTGTTCTTCATAGTAACATTTATATACAATAGTGAATCATGGGAATAGAGCTATCACTGGAACTTCCATCCATTTGGTGCAATCTTAATTTTTTATTATAAATGACCAAGTCTTTCTCAGGCAGAAAGAAAAAGGCAAACCCAAGCCATCCTAAGCCATCCTAAGCCAAACCCAAACTCATATAAACCTTTTATGAAGCCTTAGGGATTACAGAACTCTTTTATGTGGAGCTGAAGGGAAGGGATGCCATCCAGAGGGACCTTGACACACTTGAGAGGTGGGCAAGTGCAAACCTCATGAAGTTCAACAAAGCAAAGTGCAAGGTTCTACACCTGGGATGTGGCAATCCCAGACACACCTACAGGCTGGGCAGAGAAGGGGTTTCTGTGGAGAAAGACTTGGGGGTGATGGTTGATGAAAAATTTGAGATGAGTCATCAGTATGCGCTTGCAGCTCAGAAGGCCAGTTGTATCCTGGGCTGCATCCAAGGGAGTGCGGCCAGCAGGTTGAAGGGCGTGATTCGTCTGCTCTGCTCTTGTGAGACCCCTCCTGGGGTACTGCATCCAGTTCTGGTGTCCCCACCATAAGAAGGACATGAAACTGTGGCAGCAAGTCCAGAGGAAGGTCATGAAGTTGATAAGAGGACTGGAGCACACCCCTTGCGAAGACAGGCTGAGAAAGTTGAGGCTGTTCAGCCTGGAAAAAGGAAGGTTGTGTGGAGACCTCACAACAACCTTCCAGTATCTGAAGCGGCCTACAGGGAAGCTGGAGAGGGACTCTGTCAGAAACTCTAGTAATAGGGCAAGGAGTAATGGGTACAAATTGATCTTTACAGTCCATTCCAACTCCTTAACATTCTATAATTCTAGGATAAACCTCATCCTTGAAGAGAGACATTCCTACAAAAAGGCTGCATAGAACAGCCACTTTATTCACAGACACTGAGTCTATAGAATAAGCAGCAAACTCTTCTAACAGCCCAAGGATGCATCTTGCATTGAGATTTGTGCCAAAATACTCTGGTCTCAGTAATTCCTTTTCACCTTCTAATAAGAGGGTTGACATGGTTTAACGTCCCATTTTGGATTTGATTTCCCTGTACAAGTGGAGCTGATCTGGAGTAAAAGTGTATCAGTCTTCATACAGGTTTCATACAGAACATTTTTCTCAGGTCCAGGACAGCATTATGTAAAGAAAAAACTGGTAACTCAAAGGCAAAGACATTTCCTGTGACTGCAGGAAGACAAGTATAGGCCTGTCTCCTTCCAAGTGTTAAACTTTTTTTATATGAACATAATGAGTTTTCTATTCAATTTTTTTGCTTGGTTCTGAAGGTCTTTCCACGACAGAAAAGAGGTCTTTTTGGAGCTGCTGTGTAAGAATATGAAAAAGCCACATGGTCACAGTACACTCAACCAGGAATACTAAATATGGTTTTGGGGTACACTAGGTCAAGTTGCATCTTAAGTAACTGCATGCTTTTCATGACCAAGGTTTTCATTACTGGTTATGGGAGTTCTGCATTTATTCAAATTTTCGACTTTGCCGAACACATCAGAAATAACGCAAGGAATCCAGACATAACTGAACTGTTCAGTAATAACTAAACTATTCTGTCTGGAGAATTGCTTTGCTTACCCTAGATTAGAGCCTGGCTATGACAAATGCATGAAATGTGGACAGTTAAAAAGTTAAGAGGATATTTCAGAAAAAAAGACAAGCCAACAGGATAGCACAGATATATTTTAAATCTTCTCTGGATAAGCTTTTCTTCATCCTTACTAATCAAAGAGGTAAACTAACAGATTAAGTTATTCCAGCCAATATCGTGTACATAGTACTTCTTTCCACTTGGTAATTTTGGTATGCATTACTAGTCAAAAATATGCTGTGGACAAACTGTTTTATGTTTTGTCTTAACTATGATCTGCTCTGTACCACTTTTATCTGATAAAATCAGACAGCAGTTTAATAACCAATTTAAATCTGGATTTCTCTGAATTATTTTATGTCTGGTAAAACTGCGGTAAATTACAATTAATAAGTAACCTTGAATTAAACTCCAATTTAAGTATTGTTTCTTAAATTGTAAAATAATGTCATTTGTCATCTCAACTAAACAAATAAAATATATAGTATGTCACTCTCAGTTTGATCCATTCTTAATTTGCAAACTCATGAATTTACATATCCACTTCTGTAATCTTGTAAATTGCTTTTTGAAATTGCTTTTTGAAATAACCTGCTTTTTTTCTGCCTCACAGTACTGTACTGACTGACAATTACTTTCATCGTGAGATGACAAAGGAAACTCATGACATCTGACCATACTGGTCTTGTACTGCTTCCTGCTTTTTGCACTTATTTCATAATATAGATGCATCTCGCTGGCATCATTAGCAGCTGTCTTCATTGATACAGAAATTCTAGGACATTTGGTAGGGTTAAATTACTCTCACTTAATAACCACTTTTGGGTTGTTTCTTTTTTCACATACACACACTAACTGGTCCCTTAATGCATCATTTAAGATCTCTGAACTGGCAATGCTCTGTTAATTTTCTTAATTCAGCCACTTAAAAAAAAATTATGAATGTGGAAGCAGTCTGAAGTCACCAGCAGCTGAGGGAATAAGTGATGTTGTGCAGTTTCCACAATCTATGTAAATGTTTTCTGCACTGGTTTGATAGGATCACTTAGCTTATGCAACAGCTTAAAAAGGTTAACCACGATTACACTCACTGAAACCACAAAGTAGGGGTTTTTTTCCAATTTAGGATATTAGGTAGTTCATATTATTTGAAGCCTGAGATACAGGTGGGGCAGTTCTCTATTGAGCTATCAAACAATTCCATTTCCCCCAAGTTAGATGTTAACCTCTTTTCTGTTTTAAACAAGCGATTTGCTCACAGTCACAGTAACTACATGTTTCTTTCTTCCTTATGTTTTTTGCTAGACTTTAATCCTTTTTCTTTTACAATTTTTATGGGAGCTCATTCTGTCCTCTGTGTTATGTTCTTTGCAACTGTCTTAATAATTATATTATGAAGAAAAGAAATAATGGATTTTATGGTCTAAGTGGCATCTGTAAGTTTTGACTATTCAGCTAAAAGTATTTTGGATCTAACAAATCATAATACAAGAATTTTAAAATAATTTAAGGACATACTATCAACTTCTTTTACACCCAGTATATAAAGAACTTTTCAATTGCATACTTTTCAACAATCCCTGGATGCAGTTTTACAGATCACAGACATGAAAATATGAGAGTTTGCAGCTTATATCTTTCTATTTGCCCTGTTTATACATTGCCTGCTTTAGAGGGCAACATTTGGCCATGTGTAGCATAAAAACAAGATCTTTCTTCTTAACAGGAGGAAGATCCATGATATTTGTCAATATATTGTGAACGTCTATATTGGTATTATCTAAGCAATCGCTAGTTAGTAATCAAAAACAAACAAACAGAAAAATCATCTAAGCTTGCACCACTGAGCTAAATCCAGGGCATACTCACTTTTTAACAACGGGAGTACTTTCAAGCCCCATCTCAAAAATGGGAGAACTGAAGAACACAGAACCAAGATAATTTTACATTTCCAAATGTAAAATCCTAAAAAAATAGGACTTTTCAATCTGGAAAAGAAACAATGAACAGATGACATATGTCTACCAAATAAAGAGTAGCATGGAAAACAGGAGTCAAGGATTGTTGCTGATTTTCTTCTTCATGTTAAA
This sequence comes from Oriolus oriolus, assembly GCA_013400235.1. Lineage (NCBI taxonomy): Eukaryota > Metazoa > Chordata > Aves > Passeriformes > Corvidae > Oriolus > Oriolus oriolus. The sequence continues at coordinate 205,576 of VXBT01011950.1, forward strand.
ACCCATGGGTTCAGCTGAATATTAGAACCTAGACCATTTATTTCTGATATTGTGTAACAGGAGAACATATACCTTTTTTGTCCATAGTAAAACTTTGCAGTTGGCTGAAGTTCCGGGTGTACATATGGTCTAGTGGAAGATTTTCCTGCCCACAGCAGTGGACTTTGTAAATGGATGAACTTTAAGGTCACTTCCAACCCAACCCATTCTATGATTCTATGGCTGCAAATGCCATAATTTTAAATATGAATTCTTAACAGTATTTCAGTGCAGATTATTTTAATTTGAAATGCCACATTTCTTCTTCTACACCTTTAGGCTGGTGAACTGCTAAAATGTAAAATAATAGAGTCCACTCCTCTCTTTTAGGTAAGGAGGTTCTTCTCTGCACCCCTGTTTATTACTTCTCCATAATATTTAAACGTTGTATAGTTCAAAGACAAAACAAACAAAAAAAAGGCCACTAACCTGCATAATGAAGATCTGCTTGTAAAAAAAAGGACATACAGAAGTGTGGAGTAATTAGAGACAGGAAAATTGGACAATTTAACTCAAAAAATAGGGTAATGTACAGAGAAGAAGTAAAGGGGCTTGGGTTTTTTTTTTAATTATTTTTAGTATCTCAGGTTATCCATCTATTTAAAGACACAACAGTTTGTGGACTTTGTTTTGGTGTTGCACTGATAACAGCCTGTACAACAGAATTATGCAGGTAACATTTTGTCTTAAGTGGCATTGTAGATCAGTGAGCACTCATTTAATACTTTGAGGAAGGATAGACACTAGAATCATAAGTCATGTGTCAAGACACAAGAGATGTAATAAAAATCCTTTCCATTAGACAAATTTGTGAAGTAAAACTTCAGCTATGAAATACTTCTCCATATAATTGCTTTATTCATCCTGGAGAAGAGGAGACTGAGGACACACCTCATTGCTCTCTTCAACATCCTCATGAGGAGAAGCAGGGGGGCAGGTGCTGATCTCTTCACCCTCGTGACCAGTGATAGGACTCTGATAGGACTCAAGGAAATGGCCTAAAGCTGAGTCAGGGGAGGTTTAGGTTGGATATCAGGAAGAGGTTTTTCAGCCAGAGGGTGGTTGAGCACTGGAATAGGCTCCCCAGAGAAGTGGTCACAGCGCCAAGTCTGTCCTAATTCAAGAAGCATTTGGGCAACACACTTGAGCACATGATGTGACTTTTGGGATGCCTCATGCAGGGCCAGGAGTTGGACTTGATGATCCTGATGGATTCTTTCTAACAAAGCATATTCTATGATTCTATAATTTCTACCATTACTCTTAGCAGTGAAAGAAACTTAGAGCAAGAAACTTCAACTTAATAATATTTTCAGCTTTATATATATCATTGACATATCTATTCCTGTTTCAGTCATCAAGGCAGGAAAAGTCAGAGGGAATGTGTTTATCCCAGGTTCTTACACTATTTTCAGTGTCACATTTTGGAAGCATGGTCAAATAGAAATATATGGATTTTTGAAGTACTGTGAACACAACTTTCTGCCTACACCTGTGTTTGGATTTCCACAAAAATAATAGAAGAGATACTGCAAACTGTGGCAGTTACAAAGCTTTGATTCTGGCAATCTGTTTTCATGAAACTCCCTGTTTTGGCTCTGTCAGTACTTAAAAAACCAACTAATTGACCAAATAAATAAATAAATAAATAAATAAAATTCTAGGCAAAGTTATATTAAAGATTCTCAAGTATAAAAAAGCTTCAGAGATGTCTTTTTATATTGATGCTTGTCTCTTCAATATATTGCAAATTCAGCAAGCCAAAATCCTTCTGCTGTAGGAGTTTTTTTTAATCACTTCTGGAACTCTAGATGTCAGGTCTAGATGTTATCTTACAGTAGCATTCTAGTTCGAAATACTCTGCAAAAAGTTAATGCCATGTGGCAAAAAAGGGACACCTATCCATGGACACTGCTGAGATCAATTTATGAAGAAAACCAAACAAGGCTGTGTCAGGAATAGCTCAGCATTCAGTCACACACACAGAGGTACACACATGCATGTACTGTAGCAGGGCACTGAGGAAGACATTTTTACAAATAGATTGTGATTTCAATCTGAATCTAGGCAGAGTGCAATCATAAGCCTTGGCTCTAGAGACTTGTATGTTAGTACCTGAGTGACTGCTCTGTAACCTCAGCATGTACTCTGATGTCAGCAAGCATTGCCTTTAATTATGTCCTGTACAAGCTCATTCTTAAGGAGAGGTGTAAGAACGCAGTGTCCAGAGTGAACCTCCATGTACCACATGAAAAGTTAGGTATTGTGCAGGTAAAAGATTTATAGCTTTTCTCACTTGGAAAAATATTTTTAAAATGTGAGAAACAGTGAGGCTGACCACCTCAATCACAGATTGGAGCTATGAGCAGCATGCCATAGTCCACAAACAGGTTCTCATCCAGCAGTGCAACAGACAGGGTTCCCAGCACTGAGTGGGACATAAGATTGCTGTGCTTTTTCTATAATTTCTATACTTTATACAATAAAATAGATAAACTTGAGTTTTTCTAATTGAGATCCCAAAAGAGCTGGTACTAGATGGGAGTTACCTGAGACAGCCTTGGCACCATTTCAGTGGGTTGGCATAGAGGAGCTTGAGGAAACACAGTGATCACCTCAGCCATGCTCGGTGTCAAACTGCCCAGCAGCTCAGGCCTGGCGTGGACTCTCTGCTTGTATGCATTTTCCCCCATTTGCTGTCCTTGAGGAGGGGAGGGTTATTGCACAGGTCATCAATCAAGTCAGACAATGATGATATCACACTACACCTTTCCAGCAGTCTCAGGTAGTGTTGTTCTGACACTGCTTGGTCCAGGGTCCCTGCCATGGCTCATCCCACTCGGTTCTTTTTTCTGTTTTCCCGAATGCTGCATCTTATGCTGTTTGGTCATGCTGCTAGTGGTCAAGGCAAGGTTGTAATGTTCTTGTGATAATTACCTGGAGGCCCTTTTCTATTAATTTTTAAGTCTTTTTTGCAGAGCCTAGTAAAAAAAAAAATACTTGGAAGTAACTTGCTTTAATTATAATCAAGTCATCTTTTTAATAAATGATTGTTCACTTGGCAATGAGAGCAAGTCAGTGCAATGTCTGGTAACTCAGTCAGGTTTGATTGCAGCACCAATTTGATCAAATTGCAGTTGATGAGCATCACCAGTTTAAGTCACTTTGCATGCCTGTTTCCAGTTTTAGAAAACTATTTGGATGAGTGAAGGAATATTAACACTAAAAGTAAACAAGAAGATTATTAGATGGGCAACAGATTTTATCCTCCTGCTATAGATACATTGATATATCTTTTTAAGAACTTGCAGTAGAGAGCAGATTGACAACTTTATTGGTTTTATGTTGGATTACTTAAGTAATATTTCTGACAACAAGAAATGAAAAAGCAAATGAAATGATTCATCCATTTTCAATAACTTGTTAAATATACTTGCAAAGCTGATCTTCCCAAATCAAAAGAAAAAAATAGTGTTGTCTATTAGTCACATGAATTTTGTCTACAAAATGAAACAAATCTGCAGCTTAAAAACTGACGGCTGAACAAACAAGCACCATTACAAAATCAACAATTTTATTTGTATATTTATAAAGGTTTGCAATTGTGTGGGCTGCAGAGATAATACTTTCTCAGAGCCCAAATCTACTTTAAAAAAACCCAATACACAAAACAAACAAAACACACACACACCCCTCAACAAACCCTGATGTTTGTCTAGCCTACAAATTCAGCCCTAATTCTGCACCTATGTAAGGAAAAAAAATCAAAGAGAAGGTATGCCTTCAGGTATTGAAGCAATTTTCCTGCCTATGGGTGCTTAATGTCACTCGACGTCATTTGTCCTTCACTCTTCCCCCGCTTCTCATGATGATAGCCCCGATTATTGTTTGACACCAATCAGTGCAAGAAATGCTTTTGGAGGGCTGGCAGCATGGAAGGTACACCAGGGGACCTCCCTGATGCTCAGGTCTAAGAGCTGAGATTGCCCTGTCTCTCCCTGCTGGGGGGGAATCAATATAGGTATCTCTGCTCATAGACATTGATTCACACTAAACTTTCAGGTATTAATTTCCCTTTGAGACTTGTATTTCTCTGAGAATCTTGAGAATTTTGACAATGAATCACAAGTTTTAGGCATAGACGTGGTAACAGATGAACTACTTGACTTTGAGTAGATTAATTTTGCATGATTGATTTTGTTTTTCATTTTCATTGAAATGCAAGCATGATGTCGTAACATGAAATCTCAGTCATCAAATTCTATCAGAGAAGAACTTGAGACAGAAATTAAATCCTCAAACTTTCTAACAGTTTGGAATTATAGCAATTGGATTAAATAATTTCTTCTCGCCCTCAAAACATTCAAAATAATTTCACAACTAAATGTTGAAAATTTCTTTGTAGTGTTTCATTGGAAACCATTACTAATGATGGAACAATATGGATGCTTTTTTCACCACTGAGTAAAATTGCAGTTAAAAAACACCAAGCCAAGTTTCTTTCATTTGTAAAACTTTTGGCAATTACTTAAGTGAAAGACTATTTCTTATTTATAATATAACCCCTACAAGATTCTGTGCTACAGTTAGTAGTATTATTTCAGGTCCATTAGTGCTAAGTCTCATTTTTCAAGGTCTCTCAGGGCAGCTAAAATAATAGCAAAAAATTGAAGACATACACTACTAATGAAGTCTGTTTCATAACCTCAGAGCTATGTTCTTGCACCATTTTGACAAAAAGTAATTACTTTCTTTATTTTACCCAAAGGCTAAACTTCTAACAAGAAAAAAGAGAGTGGGAAAAATACACATTGAATTAAATGTGCAGAATAGGTGAAAATAAAATGACATAATGCTTAATAGTAAGGCTATGAATGCTAACTGAAACTATTCATATACCCACCAAAAAGAAGTTGAGTAGTACTGTTTGCAAGTTTTCCAGTAAACACTATTTTTAATACAAAGAAAATGTACACACACACACACACACACACATATATATATGCTCATTTTTATTTTAATCAGAATGAAATATTCATGGCACTAATAATGACTGCAGTTTTAGAGCAAAGTAGGTTTGAGTTCTGGTTAGTAATGTATATATTTTTTTCATAACAGGTGTTACAGTCTGACATAAAGTTTCCCATGCTGAATTTTATTAGTATCATTTTGAGAGATTTTTTTTTTGAAGTGTAATTACAAGAAGATGGTTTTTTCTCTTTTGTTTTTCCTCCTTACCTCAAAAGCAGTTCCAAGGTTTTGCAGTTTTTAAGTGGGGTGGCTACAAGAACAGACCACAATAATTAGTGATCTCTAAGCCAAAATGTATTTGCTAAGAAGAATAGATATGTTATTATTGATGTTTATATTTCTGCTCTGTGGCATGCACAAACCAGCCCCTCTGGTCCAGTTTAGAGCAGCAGCACAGACCAGAGGAGCAAGACTCTCACTCAGGGTCAACATGCCAAGCCCTGGCAGATGGTTGGGCTCCTGTGCCAAACAGGAGTCTCCACCTTGGGCTCAGCTTCCCCATGATGCCAGACACACATGTATGTGTGCTCCCGTGCTCCTGCATTCAACTGCTTTATGGTTCTTTTATTTATATCAGCTCACTGGCTTAAATCACCACTGGCATCTCCCAATGACCATAACCAGCTTTTTGTAAGCTCCTGCCCCAAATGGGTTAGAAAAGTCTGCAATTGTTTTCTTTTCCAGACCGTTCCAGGTTAATCTAGTCATTTAGAGATGGGAAGATCTAGTTGGAGGCTCATTATTTTGGGTTGTTCTTTTGATGCCTTAGAGCATCAAAATAGAGTCTTAACAAGTTAGAGGCCTTGTCAAGCCTTTAAAGAGGGGGAATGATGCCTTAGGTTTTAGCTTCTTTATTTTTCAAATTCTATATTCCTATTGTGTAACTCTGAACTGTCTTGCAGCCTGTTAGCTGCTGCTCTCTCATGCTAAGATAGACATAACAAACCTCTCTAGGTTTGCTCTTCAAGGACACCTAGGCCCAAAATATGTAAACCAGCATCTTGAGAAGGGGGGAAAGCTGAGGGGCAGTTACATCATTAGCTAAAGTTCAGTTGGCAAATTTATGCTGATATGCAAATGGGCCAAACCTATAACAGTGTGAAGAACTCGTGACTTGTCGTCCATCTTGGGTGTCGCCTTTGGCCTGCCCAGGGTGTACCTCTGAAGGCCTTTCAAATAAATATCACCTTTATTCCCTTACCCTTGTCTAGTCTCTGATTCCAGGTTGGCCTTTTTAGGCATCACTTTCAGGTAGGCTTCACTGTATACAATCAGTATTAAAAGTTGTATTCTGCACAGTTTATGGAGACTGCAGAGCATATAAGTTAGATGAGAGGCATGTTATGAAACCACCATCAGACAATCCTTTACCTGCCCAACGAGGTCATATTTTTGCTCACAGTGACAAAATACTCCAAAGAAGCTGTGAGTTCAACTGGTTTAATTAAGCAAATATTAAAACCTTTTTATAAAATTAATTGCAATCTGAGTCTATGTGCTGAGCTTTAAATCAATTTTAAATCATCTAGAGCCGTCCTGGATAAACAGGGTCTGAATCTAGCAGTGGTACTTCCACAGCATTCCCAGAGCTCAGATTATATTTTGAAACATGGTTCATGAGGATATTTAGCATCTTTATTAATAAAAAGATTAAGACATCTTGTAAGGGAAACAAGTCCCTCAACAATTTGGGTAGAATACTAGAATTGATAGGTCAGTTCCTTTACAGTGTTTAAAATATGGTTTCATCATTGCATAGTATCTGGTAGGATATTTCAAAATAAGAGCAGAGAGAAATCAGAAGCCATTTTAATCTGCTCATTTCAGCCTCTGTCCAATCAACAGATTAATTTTTTTTCTTTTTTTTTGATCATGGTTTACTGTCATCAGGTACCCCACCTCTTACTTAGCCCCATTACACAACATACTGAATTTAAAAAAAGCCTTACATAAACCTGGTCAAACAGCTCAATATCTTTCTATTTCTAATATCTATGTTGAAGAACCAAGTTTGTCATTCTCAGACTAGAGAGGAAAATTAAACAAAAACTCTTACAGTGAAACATGGCTATGCATCTATTCAGCAAATTTTTTTTACACTTTTACTTTAATCTCTTCTTGTGTCTTCTCTGAAGAAGGCTACAAAATGTCAGAAAAGTAGACATCAGGAAGGAAATTCTAGGAAAAAAAAATATTTGAGGAAGATAACTCCATTCAGTGATGGGAGAAAGCAAAGGAGCAGAATTCTCTGAAGTTTAATTATGGAGTCTTTTTGGCATGACTAAAATAGCCCAATTACAAAGATTGAAAAATAAAGAGGCAGACTATGTTGATGCCTGGTAACCTGGAAATTGGTCAAAGCCATAAATATATTCCTTTTGTTCTTTTTTTTCCTGTGAGTGCATCACACTTAAGTGAATCTTCCAAATTGAAGTGGACATATATGTAGGGAATAAAAATTTACTTCATCTCTCTTTCCTGAAAGGTTAGCTTTAAAGAAATGGGGTTTCACACATTGAATTAAGGACAGGTCTCCTTGCATGGCAATCATGTGAAAGGAGAAATATCTTACAGAGTTTCAGAGTCAGAAAATGGATACAGAACTCATGGTGATTAACAATGAACTCTTTTGCAGTCACAGTGTTTCAGACAACATTACTACCAATTAGTATGGTAAAAAATATTAATAAAAGTACCATGTTATAAAAAATGTGCCATAGAAAAGCAACATAGCATTAAATATAAATATTTTTTCTGATTGTTATGTAATCTAGAGTTTGGAAGTAATATTAATTTTTTTTACCTTTCAAAACTAGATTTCTATGAAGATTGTAGATTTTATGCATACTCTCCATCTTGATAATTCTGGAGTTACTTCAAGGGCAAGAAAATTAAGTCTGATACCTTAATGGTCGTAATTCCATAATTAACCCTTTAACAGAAAATAGGTGAATTACGGCGATAAAGATGTAGCAATGAAAAAAACCAGATTTTTAAACCCTGGAATCTGGATAAAATATTTTCAGATTTCTCAAGAGGCTGGACTGAAGTTTTTAAGTGACATCTGAACTCCAGTTCCTCATCAAGGAAATTTTAGAAAAAGCTAAAAGAAAGCAAATGTCTCTAAAACCAGATGTTAATTAAGCATACTTATTAATTATTTTGACTAACAAGCTCAAAGATCATCTGACAAATGGGTCTAATTAGATCTTTAGTATCTCAAGAAGAAACTATAAATAAGTGTATTAAATCAGAAAAGCATAGTAAAATATAGTGCACTTGGGAAGGAGTGTATGTCAGTATGAATGAAGATCAGGTAATATCTGTGTGAAGGTCAGATATTTTTGAAATATTTAGGGAAGTAGCTACAGGGTAGGCTAAGGGTGAAGTCTTTAAATTGGATGAACAACAAAAAAATTCCCAGTATGAATTTTCCAGGCTATTAGTAGCCATAGGATTTTCTGCTATTTGACATTTTAAACTTCATCACGTTTTCCTTGCTTTACAGAAACAGTGGTTATAGTTTTCTCCAAAATAAGCAAGCAATAAGTAGACAAAAAGCCAAATAATTCTGCTGTACCAACTCTTTATATGGGCATTGGTGACTGTTGCAAGCTTTGTATTTCAACAGTTCTGGAGAAAGTAAGCACACTTGTTTTCAGGGCAGCCTTTAAATTTCCTTGACCTTAAGTGATGTGGCATTAAATCAAGTTACACTAAGGAAACAGCACTGACCATTCTGACAACTGATTTCTCACTAGTGATGGATGAAGACATCTATATACTAATTCTCTTAGATTTATAGCTGTTGTTAGGAGCAGTAACCATGGTCTTCTTGAATCTGAACAGTCTTATATGAAGTGAAGGGATTGCCCAAGTGAGCTGCTTATATTTTTCTGTTGCTGCCCTTTGAGGGTCACAAAACAATTGTTTATCATTTCCAGAGACCTTTTGTCTGAATAAAGGCCATAGAAGCTTATGATGATTGAGTGTTAGAAAAAAGTTGGAAAAACTACTGGAAAAAATTACTGAGAATAATTAATACTAACAAGCCAATGTAAGTGATGAAAATTGTTTTTAAATAAATTAATTTTCAGTAGATTTGGCAAAATAAAGAGAGATGAATGAACAAATTAAACTTTCCTAAACATCAAAAGTGTTTCCAACCTCTGTAAAACGGAATCAACATAAGTTTCTTTATTCCTCTAGATACTTAAACACATCAATGCCTTCTTTTTGAAAATACTAGAGTAAGTCAGTTGAAATATAGTATTTATCCTTTTGATTTTCACCATACTACTTGGAAGTTATGACATTTTCTGCATTTTCCCAAGATGAAAGCTACTTTAAATTACACAGTGTTGATACTAATCCATCACACATTGGTTTATGCAAACTGTTCCCCAGGACCTAGTAGATCCCAGAGGATTTGCAGGTGAAGTTCACCTGAATGTTTACAAGTTATTAAAGTTCTAATCTTTGAAATTCACAGTGGTTATCTCTCTGTCCCTGTATTTATCTTTCAAAAGAAATAATAAAAAGAAGAATTTTCTTGGTCAGTTCTATGACTTGATGAAGTAAGCCACTGAGATTAGCTCAGTTGGTTAGAGAATGGTGCTAGAGCCAAGGTTTTGGGTTTGATCGCCGTATGGGCCATTCACTGAAGAGTTGGACTCAATGATCCTTGTGAGTCCCTTCCAGCTCAGAATATTCTGTGATTCTATCAACATTAGTCACTGCGAATTTCCAGGAGAATGCTTAGGATTCACTTCTTTCTGTATAATTTGAGACTGGGTTACTTATCCTTCATGTTAATTCTCCCAGGATTCTCTTCAAGCAAGAGCAGACAATATAGGGACAAACCTTTGTCTCAGAAAGATTACTGGAAATATCCAAACTCATTTTAGATTAATCTGATTTTAAAAAAGTTAGAGGAGCAGATATTTAGCATGTTAGCTGTATTTAGGTACCTCAGAATGCAGAATCATAGATTATCGAGTTCTGGCTACTAAATTAATGGTTTATCTTTTAAAAATTTTTGTATTAAACTTGCAGGTTTTGTTAAATGCTCTTAGCAAACATTAAGAAATATGTTTTTACCTTCCCGGTGTCCTTTTCAAAAGAAATTGTTCCTTTATTTTAGAACAGCTGACTTGCTCTTCATGGACTATTCAGATCATTTTTAAGTTTTCAAACCGTCAACTTTTATTGGAATTGTTGCTACTGTGCAAGGCACATCTAATGTACTAGTATTTATTGCTATCCTGCATTATTTCTTTATTATTTGAGCAATAAACCAGCACACTATTGCTTTGCCCATTGTAATTATCCACAAACCAGGAGATTTTTTTTTTACCTTCAGGAAAGAAATGAGATGAAACAATATTGATTAGTAAGAAAGTAAAAATAGAATTAGTCCTTCAGCACAATTCCTTCCATAAAGAACTGTTTTGAAGGAAGGTTTTAGCACCTGAACAAGAATATCTTATGTCCCTGGGATCAGCACTAACTGCTGTTAGCTACATTGCTTTCATAAAATTGTATTATGCATTTGATCTTCCTCCCACAAAATTGGAGTCCAAGTGTTTTACAGCATATCAAGAATTTTTATTACATTCAAAGTTTTAATACAATTTTTGCAATTAAATATAGATGTAGTAAAGTTAGATATAGAGGTATCATATCTGGTTTTGGTGTCATGCGCTTTTAGTAAAAGTCAATTTCTTGCAGTTATCTAAGGAAATACCTATGGATTCTATGAGTATGTATTTATACAGGTTTGAGCAGATCAAGTTTACATGTCCAGAAAAGTTCAGTTTTTTAGACTTTTTCCAAACATTTTTGCCTTGATTCCTCAGCACTAACTGCTTCTTGTTGTCTTTGAACTACTGTCCTCTACTTCATCCTCTATTCTATTGCCATCAAATAGGATTTTATGAAAGAAGCAAGTTAAAAATCTCATCAGTTTATGTTTTTGCTATAATGCTAATACTTCCAACACCCTTGATCTTTTGTCACTGAGCACTGTGCTCTGTAGCAATTTGGATAAACATTATAGAACTATAAATTTTTATGAATTTCATTCACTTCTCAAGTTAACAGTGAGGTATGTTAATGCCATTTCTGGCTCGTGCTTATAACTCAATAAATTGCCTACACTGCTTATATAATGTCAGTGCCAGAGTTTTTCTATGCCTTCATATGGATAGTTTTATTTTTCTTGTGCTACTTTTTACAGCAGTTACTTTCATTTTAAAATTATGAGGTAGTTCCAGTTCCTATTGCTGCAAACTTCAGAGGAGATATAATAAAAGAGGTTTGTATATGGATTTTTCTACCTTCTCTGGGTACTTTCTTCAATACTGGTTAGGTTTGAACTCATTTTAGTCCCCTGATTATTCATTTTGCCTTCCCAGTAGTTTGTATGCTTTCCTTAAGGTACCTGACTGGAAAGATTTCTGGCAGAGAAATTCAGTCACAACCTTGGAATAACCTGAATTAAAGTTCACACTTGTAAATAGTATGACCACTATGAGGCTGGAAGACTGGGCTGATTCGGGGAAGAATGTCTTTTCCATTTCTTGCTAATAAACACTTAACAAGCACTTACATGTAACCTTATCTTTAACCTACTTAAAAAACTATGGGTTTTACAAAACTTTTGTGAGTTATGGTCAAAACATTTTTGGGGCATATATTCCTGTTATAACTGTCATACAATAGGGCTGCCAAATTTCTGGAGGAAAACTGAGAGTTCACAAACATTTGTAATGATCTTGGTAGAGTACACAACTTTGTGTTAATTTTATCCATTAAATGTTGACTTTTTTCATCATAATATCTGGTTATATCTGGCATTAATAAATCAGATGATCAAAGAAGAAAAAAAACCCAGATAAACTGAAGCGGCTACTTTGGGCAACAACCAGCCTTGTAGTCATGTAAAAAATGGCAAGATGTTGTTATGCCATTTACTAAAGTGTCTCACCACCATCTCTCTGCTGGGAGAAAGATCTAAGTGTTTGGCTATTATAACCCCAGGACCAGAGAAAATGCTTTGTAGTTTGGGGGTCATGAAACCCTTCACCTGACCTCATCTGCAGGTTACCCCAAAATTTAATCTCTCAGTGTTTTAGAGTAATGGGTCTTTCTGTTGTTGTTACCCAATCTAAGGAGCTTTGCAACCCACAGTCTCCTCAAGGAATTGCTTTGCTTCTGCAAAGCCCAGTGGCCAAACTCTGCTGTGCAAATCTATGTGTAAACTTCTTTCAGACTATAGCACAAGAAAAAACAACATTTGCTGTTTGCTGCTGAAAGAATTTGCTAAAAATGTGTCATTAAATGCAGGGGAAAAAGGGAAGCATCACTGTTTGAAGGACTGAAGAGAAGCAATAGGTAGGACCATACTGATACAACTATTTTGATTTAAGGGCATGATTTTTTCACCCAGTTAGTAACGCAGGCATTAGTAAAGGAACCTCATATACTGTCCTCTATAACCATGGCCAAACGACCTGACAGTATTGATTTGAGCCTGGGCAAAGATGACCTTAAGGAGCTTGTCAACCCAAGTCTATGCAGGGAGAACCTTGGAGAGACTCTTGGGGATTGTGAAGAGTTTAAAGTCATTGTAATGTACAGAGTTTTAGATATTGGCATCCCACCAGTCATGCAAACCTCATTTTGATCCAAGTTTTAAAATGTAAGCAAATGTCCCTTACAATTAAAATCATGATTTATAAGGAATATTAATTATTAATGAGCAGTAACTGATAAGCAGTATATATGTAATTTAGCAGAAGTGATTTGTTTAACTATAAAATCAGTTGAAGCAGGTGTAAGACAGGTGATAGATTTTAGTGTTCTCTTTTCATTTGCCCTCTCCCCTTTTCCTCCAGTTTTCTCTGGTAATTTTTAACTGATAAAAACAATGCCACTGAGATATAAATGTAAAGCAAATTAATTTATGACCATTCAATTTCAACCAGATCTGATTTTTTGTAATGGTAGATCCTGCTTGCTTTCATCTGGTAAATACATGACAAATCTTGTATTTGGATGGTATATATGCTCTTATTTTTATGTTCCTTGTCTTCTGAAAGGCCTGGGCTGCAAGGCCTCTATTCAAACAAATGCAAAGTTTGCAGGCATAAAAGTCACGGTTTGAGCCATGAACATGACATCATTTCTTTTAAACTTGCCAGGATTACAAACTTCTAATTTAAATCTGTTTGCAGTTTTCATTCCAGAGAATCCTGTGAGAACTTTAGGGAGAAGAACAAAAACACATGTTTATATGAGGATTAGAAGCTTCCCAGAAGGTTAAGATAAACTTTAAAGGGGTTCTAATTCTGCCATAGTTCCTGCTTCTTTGTAAGCTTTTCTTAGTGCACTTTTCTGTTGCCATTTCTAAACTTTAACCCTGGAAACTTTTATTTATAAAAACTGAGCATGTTGAAGTGTCTTCCAAGCACTGATGAGTGCTGTTGAAGCAACTGAAACCTTGTCTCTTTTCAAGTCTCTCTAGCAAATATGAAGAGAAGGCCAAGCAGGGGACAAAACAGGTCTGATCCTCAAAAGACATGTTCACAGGAATCTGTACCCTGAACAAAAATGTCCATTACAGGTTAATCTGTTCTGTAACAGAAAAGAGCACTTTGAAAGAATCACTAGCTGATTAAGTAGTTCGTCCAGTTATTTTCAGCTACAAAGGAAACTGAAAAAGCTCAGAGCACAGGTATTCAGTAAACATTCCAATAGCAATACTGATCTCAGTCCTTTCCACCATTTCCCTTTCACCATTTTCTTTAGTATTCCTTAGTGTAGCAACTTCTTCCTTATAATCTAGTTGATTTTTTATTGATTAAATAGAGTAATAGATTATTAAATAGACTAATGTATGTTAAGAGTGATTTCTGAGATATTTTTCAGCTATGAGGGGGGAACCTTGACTAGTATTCCCAGATTAAACATTCAGAGATGCTTTATTCCTGTAGCACAGACTTTCCTGAGCAGTTCTTTGATATGAGACAAAAACATAAACACAGAGATTTTGGTGAAAGAACTCTGAATTTTTGTTTGCCTTCTGGTACTGCATTTGTTTTACCTTTTCTCTTGGTTGTGAAAAATATCATCACTTAAAGTTTTTCACTGCTCAAAAGCTTTTCTCAATTCTCTCCTAAGTCAGTTGATGTAATACTGTTGAGATTTGGCAAGGAAACTCACATTTGTGTCTGGAATGGTGAAAAAAGAAGTGCCTTAACCTACAAGAAACAAAATGTAATGACCATTATATAACTGGAAAGTTGTCACTGTAATATTATTTCCAATTATTACTCATTCATATTCTTAACTTTTTCATTATTATCTCAAAAAAGGTGTTTTTAAAATATGTAGAAAAGAAAGCCTAAGAATACTGAAGATGCAACTGACCCAACAACAGCTGTCAAAAAAAGTAAGATGTAGAAATCTAAACTAGTCACAAATGGTTTTTCTGCATGTAATGGCAAGGGAGTATCTCTCTATCCCATGGCTTTTGGTGCTTAATATAAAACATGATGAAGTGTCCAAAGGAAAGAGGCTACTCCAAAGGTGATAAAGAAAGCCTTGAAGACTATCCTAGGCTAGCTGCCTAACTGGGAATAACTGTGGTTTGGTCCGATAAATCTCAGACTTATGTTACATATTTACTGAGAATCAAGATTATTAACTGCTTAGTACAGAACAGAGAAGAGTATCATGATTCTTTTATATTCCTGATATAACAACACTAATGGGAATTTTGAGTCAACACAAAATGCAGCCTTACAGCAGACTGGACATTTTGGTGTTTCAGAAGACATGATTTCACTTCAAGTGAATGAGCTGTCTGAAACAGACTGTTATAATGCTTTTAAATATAAAAAATATTGTGTAATTTTATTAAATATTTTCAGATTTTCTATTTAGGCAATGACGACTTGATAACCCTTTCTTTTTTCATCTTCTATATTCTAAGGCTAGACTGATCAAGATATTAAATGTTCAAGGAAGTACGCAATATTTCTAAGGAAAATGGTACCCTTTAAGAAACATCTCATTTCTCCATTCTACAAATTAATCACATTGGCCTTTAATTCAAATTCTTAAATATTAATAAAACTATAGGGTGTTCATGACTCAGGACTTTTTCTAAAAATTCTATTGTATATAATTCATGTATTTATGTAGGTATTTATATGTGCCACTTAATATTTTAAGACAGAATTATGTATAGAACTAGGCTGGCTGTGCCCCACTAACATTTTTGAGTACTTGGAGCATCTCAACCAATGGATTAAAAATCATTATAAATTGATTTGGCTTTTCAACCAACTTCAACAATTTAAAAAAAGGCTATTAAAAATAATAACTTCAGAATTATTTTGTAAATAGAAACTAGGCATTTCAAAACAAGGGACAGAAAATGAGTGGCCAGTTTTTCTATACTTTCAAATGCCAGAGAGAGAGAGAGAGTAAAAATGGTCTTGTAAGTAGACTATCCATATTATAAACAGTAAATTCTAATACTTAGGTTTACAGCTAAAATATATTCTCTCTACAATTTTTAATTATAGATGCATCTTAGTTTTCTGCTATAACAAAAAATGTTGCTTTGTTGTGCAGCAGAATTTAAAATATAAAATTTTCACTAAGCACTTACATTTCTAAAAGATTGCTCACTACTGTTCTGTGACTTTCTTTAAACTTTTAGAATTTTTTTGGAGGAATTCAGTTGTAGGAACAAAGTCCGACATTCTATTCCAAATGACACTCTGTCTATTGCACTAAGCATTGTTAGGATGATATAAACATTATCCTGGAAGATTGAAGAGGAAAGAAATTTTGAAGAAAGCAAGACAATAAAGCTACAGAGGTTGAAATGTTTTCAAGGACTCATAGTAACAGCACTTAGTTTTGGTTTGTTGTTGGTTTTTTCCCGTAAAATATCTTTCTTCATAAGCAAAAGTGAAGATAGGTGAAAAAGAGAACTTACCTATATTGTGCCTAAACTCAGTGTCATTCAAGTAGCAAATTATTTTCTCTTACTGCCTTTGTCTTGGACTATCTTTATCTTAGGAGCTTAACAGACTGTGAACTGCACTGTCTCTAGGGCTGTGTCTAGCTTTTCTCTCAGCAGCCCATAGAGGAATCGATTGTATCTTTGTGTTTGGGGTTTCAATCCCATCTTTTCCCTTTTTTTTTTTTTTAAAGTAAATCACTTCCCTGGGGATATCCAAAAGAATGTAGATGTTTTTTCCATGCTTTATGCTGTCCTTGCTCATAGTTCCCTTAATGCGATTACCCTGCCCTTCCCTCTTCCAAGATCACTGGTGGTCAGAATCACTTTAGACATTATTCAGACTTTAGGGATTTCTTACCGATTTTTCAGTAAAGAACTATTTGACAGCACATATAAATGGTACTGATGCTTCTGTAGAGAGTGACTTATTTTGGCTTTCGTCCTCCCAGCAATGTTTGAGTCTTTGTAGAAATGTGTGTTATTTCTATCTCCTCTATGCTGTGCAGAGCTGGGAATATTTCTGCTCTGCATGTCTCATCTCATTTGAAATGCATTCCCCAGCAGTACAAGAGGGGATATTTGTAGGATGTATTTATGAAAGCAGCATTTAGAGTTTAAAAAACTATTTACTTTCATATATATTTCCACTCTTGGAGTCTACATGATTTTTAAAATCAGGACAAATAGAAAAAAGACAGCTTACATATAAAACACATAAGAAAATGCACTAAGAGATAAAGGACTGTGAATGCCATATTCATTTTAAATTGAAGGAAAGTTATAATATTCCATTATTAGAGGTCAAGTGGTTGAATAAAAACTGATTCTTTTCCAGTGGCCGCTCCCGAAGTTCCTTTGAATATTATTGTACAAATTCTCAACAGCTAAGAAATGTCAGAGCTCTCCTCAAGCCAAAAGTTTTACCTTTTCTAAAGATCTCTCCTTACCTGTTATGTACAAAACCCACTGTGCCTTGTGAGATTTTTTCCATTTAATCGATTTGAGCATTCATGCTCATTGCATATATATCTCCTACAGAGCTCCCCAGAGATGATCATCGTTTCTTAAAGGTAACATTCTGCCACCTGTTATCACAGAGGATATAAGCTTTGGGACTCTTTAGAGGAGAGCTATCCATGCTTTTAAACTGAATATATCCACTACTACGTGAAGTTTATGTGAAGTTTATTTTTTAGTATTGGAAAAAATTACTTAGCCTCTTGCCAAGAGTACTGGGAACTAAAAGCGAAATAAACCAAGAGAACCTCAAAAACCTTACAGCCCTAAAGCCCTAAAAGTCCTTCAGGCATTTTCACATCTAAATTGTTACTGCCCTTTAAGAAAGGGGTCAGACATTCCTGGAGCTTTCCATTGTCTGATCCTTTATATTAAGCAGTCTGAAGCTGTTATCTCTCCCCTGTTAAGTTTAACAGACAGTAGTACAAATAGGTTTCAACAACTCCGCAGAATGTTTGGAAGTGGGCCAATTTTAGACTTTTCCAGGAACACAATTTTCCTAAATATTACCAGTATATTTCTGGATAAGAACAGGTTTTGAAGGAGAGTTTTCTGTGAAGAAAAAAAAAAAGAGCTTAAGCTCTGGGTAACCAGAAAATAAATTAAAAGTTAGGTGATTTGGTCATGGTGACATCAGAATGAAATAATTCCCTATAAATATGCTTGGAAATGTGAACTATCTAGATGGAAGAACAAGTTCTGAGCTAAAGCATATGCTGTAACCCCAAAAAGTTCTGTGGGCACAGACAATTAAAGTAATTTATTTGTACCTTTTGGCACAAATACTCTGTCAATCTCAGTAAGACCTTAGACATGGTATTTGAAGATTATGTTTTCATCACTATTTTTGCTCTCTGCATTTCCCAATTAGCTTATCATTTTAGTGACTAAAATAAATTAGAAAGTTATTTGTATATTCTTTTTCAATATCAGATAGGGTACAGCTTCTAGTAAATGTAATATTTCTTTTCACTTTCAAATGTAGATGCCAAATCAAGTTTTATGTGACTTGACACCTACGTTCTGCATGGCTGCTCTTCAGGGCAGTACAAAGCCTTTCTAAGAAATCAAATCCCTCAGATAGATTTAACTGAAAATTATGAAGTTATTTGTTCTTTAATAAATCAGATGTTTATTAAGTGAGAATAAATTAAAATATTTGCATCAATTTAAATACCTATGTTCTACTAACTGACAGATCTGAATTACTAATGATTCACCAAGGGGAAATTTATTATTAGTGATAAGAAGATAACTTTTCAATAATCTTTTAAATTATTCAGAGAAATAATACTCTGAGCATTTTAATATGCAACATGGATTTGCAAATCATTTATCTCAACTATTTTTTTCAAGTGAATAGAAAATATCCTAAGCAACATGCAGAGAAGCATTATTAGATACACATATAAAACACAAAGCTAGATTCATAAACTTGTGATTTTACACAAGAGGAGTTCTGCTTTTCAGAAAATTCATCTTTAACATCTGATGGAAATAAATACACATTTTTCCACATTTTGGAATCACCTCATTAGAATGAATAATAAGTGCAGGGACTTTATGTCATAAAACTTTTTATTATTACACTTCAAACAGGACTTACTTTCCCTCATTAAACCTGGTTACAAACCAGATGAAAGAGTATGATAGCTATAAAATATAAAAAGACTTGGTATGCCTATCAGGTGAAAAATATTAGTTGGGGAATGTCATGAATAAATATAGACTTATGTTTATAGAAGAAAGCAAAAATTATATTTTCATTCTGTAAAAAGCTATTTAGATGTAGTCATGCTTCACAGTAAATTGGGAGCTTATAGTGAATCTGAAACTGAGTTTAAAATAAAAAGAAATTCTAGTCAAAACTGACCAAGTGCAAATGTAGCATTTCTGTACATTGGTGTTAAAAGGACATTATTTCTCCCTTTTCTCCCTTGAAGTTTTGATACTTAAAATCTCAGAAAAAATAATTTAAGTTTTATGAGAATGTTGTGATATATATAGTAGGGTGAGTAAAAGCAGAACATATATTCTTTGTGCTTCAGCTAGAACTGAATGGAAAGGAAAACATCTGGATAGAAGAAAATTTGTAGTCTTTTATTGTGTCATGACCAGAGGCATGATATGACTAGAGTAAATTAATCATAGTTAGGTGTGTATCTATATGCATTTGATCAGAATGAATTCTGGTTTTCCTAGTTTCTTATTTGCTAGATGACATAAAAGATCTTCTGCAGTGAAAATTACATTTACATTGCTACACACCAGGAGTTACAAAAAGGTTTTATTAACAAGGGTGTCCTCATTGTAGGTCAGACAGAGAAAAATCAGAGGATTGAGCAGTTTGCATAAATGATTCTGAGCAAAAGAAACAGAACCCAGATAACCTGGATACTAACCTAAGCCATTATCTAAACATGCAAGTGTTCTTTTTAAGCCTATATTCCAGTGAAATTAGACTTCTGCAATGGTAAATGTTTGTAAATCCACCATCAGCCTTTTCCTCTTCTCCTCCCCAGATCCTTTAGATGTCATTGCAATCGGAAGACCAAGTGGGGCAAAAGCAGGAGATGCATGATGCCCCTACTGGGCTTTGGTTCCACATCCCATCATCTCAGCCCTCAGGCTGTTGAAACATCACCCAGTATCTCTTCTGCTCCTCCTTTCTCTCACCAGGTAGGAAAGACTTTGTCACGATTTTAGAGATACCAAGGACAAGTGTAATGAATTACCTAAACAGATTTTCCCCAAATGTTGTCTGCTCTGGCCTTCCACTTGAAGTTAGATCAAAGAACAGGCTGAAACTCATTTTATCTGGAAAAGATGGCAAAATAGAGCTGTGCAAAGATTTTGATTCCTCTGGGGCTCTGTGCAAGGAGTCTGAAAACCAGCTGTTCTGCATAAGTAGAAACTAAAAATAATGGAGACTTAGCACACTTTTACTAACATTTAATTTGCAGTGTATTATAAGGATCACTTTCTTTAATTGGAAGCTTAACGAAAGACTTCGTAATAACTTGCTGCTGCCAAATTATATCCAGATTGCTGTTCAAGTAAGTGCAACTCTGGAAAATTAAGAGATGGCTTCAGAGCATTCTTTAGATTCTTCACGTGTTTGTGTTCATAAATTCTTGGTTACTGATGATCACAAATACTTACTGCCATTCAACTGAATTACATTATTTTGTTTTTATACAGATGAATGGATTAGCTACAAGCCAAATGATAATTCACACAGCTAAAACTATTTAAAAGGATATAAGTGATTTGATTAATCTCCAAAAACAAGATAGTGGAAAATAAGGTTCAAATCTTTTACACTCAGTGGAGTACTGTGAAGTTACAGTGCCTAATGGGACGATATTTTTAATGTATGATATTTTAATCCTATATTTTCAATTTTAATCTGTGGTGATATCTTGTTGTTTTAGAATATAGTTCTTAATTTGTATGAAAAATACTCTGTAGGTCTCTACTCATGGTAATGTCATCCCTTCCCTGCAGGATATGCTGTAAGGGAGAGCATCTTTTAAGGGACTGATGGCTTTCTTCAAGAGTCTCTTTGGTTTATTTTTGAGTTCTTAGCAGATATGTTTTCTCTAAGTTTCAAAATATCATCTCTCTGACTTCAGGGAACTTAGGGAGAATCATCCTTTTCAAGTAAATAAATATTTATGGCATGCATTTCTATCAAAAGATTCCTCCTTTTTTTTTTAATATAAAATGGAAGTAAATATGATTAATGAAACTATCTAAGTTGTTTAGAAGTATTTCTATATACCCAGTCTTTTTTTTGGTTTTTTTGTTGGGTTTAATGCAAATATTTGTTAAATGGACTGGAAAACAGAAAACTTCTCCTACAATTTTGAAGACTGAATTTATTCTGATATCAGTCCCATTAATAACTACAAGTGTATATAAAATTATAATCTGTTTTTCCTGTTTTCTTAAGGTTATGCTGTTTGACTGAATTTGTTCACTAAAACACAGTTTCCACTGGGGAGATAAATAAGTAATAACATTTGTGTATCTGAGCCAGTTCTGTTTATTGACAGGGAATTGATATTCTCTCCTCCAGTACTCTCACCCCTCTCTCTCTCTTGTTGGCAGTTTGCTCTTCCCTCCAGGTCTCCATTTCATGCATCCTGTCAGCTGGTCGATATAAAGCTATAGTTGATTCAGAGGAATACATTCACTTTTAGGATCTGATGGATTGACCCTGGTGAATCAAATTCCCAACCTCCTTTTTGCTCACTCCCCTCTTACTGGTGATGGAGAGAAAGATAGAAAAAAGTTGAAACTCATGGATCAAGGTAATGACAATTTCATAATAAAAGCAAAAGCTGTGCATACAAGCAAAAGAGAAAGGGAAATTAATTCAGTTCTGCCCATAAGCAGGCAGAAGTGCAACTACTGGAAAGTGAGGCTTCCAAATGCATAGCAGAGTCTTGGCAAGATAATTGCCATAACCATGAATGTCCTATCTTCAACCTCCTTTCCCTGAGTTTTTATTGCTCAGTGCAACATGTGATATTGCACATCCCTTTTGTCACTTTGGGTCAGCTGCCTTGACCATGTTCACTTACAGTCTCTTGGCCACCTCCACTTAGCTGACTTTGGGAGCCAGTGGGTGGGAGAAAAGAGAAGGTCTTGATACTGTGTAAGCACGGCTCAGCAGTAGCCAAAATATTGATGTGGGTTATCAACCCTGGTGTAGCCACGCATTGAACACATGGCGTCACACATGCTAACCTGAAGAAATTTAACTCAAAACTTTATCCCATCCAAACCCAGTACATAGAAATACAATAAGCAATATGTGTTGAAAACATTGAGGCTGTCTTATGAAATAGATGAGAGGTTGAGTTACAATTGACTTTCTAACTAAAGACACTGATTTGGATTTTTATCCCATGTCCTATGGTATCTGATTTTCCTAATATTCATAGACATTTCAAATCTTCAGACATTTTGTCCCTTGCCTGAAATTACTGAACAGGCAAAATAGTTAGTAGATAGGGACAGATAAGAATAAAGTCAAGTATACAATCCAGTTGGGCAAGTCTCGCTTTCTATGATTCCAGGCAGCCCTCCTTTCTGTTCTACCTTTTTCAGGGTTATACTACATAATCAATTCAAAAGACTGTGAAAAAAAGAACTAAATTACTATGAGACTAAGTTTAGTGATAGCACAAAATCAAAAACATGAGCAACACACAGCAGAGTGCTACAGACATTCCAGTGCTCTACTTTTCTGCTTTTTTTAGAACACCTGAGACTTGCCCAGTGCTGGCCACCTGCACAGTCTCTTACACCATGCTACATGAGCTAATACTCAAGTTCTTTCTACTCTTCTGAAACAAAGGGCATGTTACTGTTCCATTGCTTAGGAATGCAGCACAATAGCTGTGGAGAGAACCTCCTGGGTTCTTCAGCCCTGTCTTCTGATATTTCAAGCATAACATAATAAAAGGAGACGCTCTTTGCCCAAATTGTCTAGAAGGTGACTATATGGATACATTAAATCATATCAAACATTGTCTGGAGGTTTCTGTCTGTTTCTTTCTACTGTCTAAAAGACAGTCAGGATTTCAAGATTGAGTTGCTCAGGCATAAAGATGCTTGAAATTAGGTAAAACTAATATACCTTAGATGCTGAGTGTGGAATGGCCCACAAAACAAAAGGGCCCACACCATAAAGCAACACCACCACCACCCCAAAGCCTCAATACCTTAAATAAATACAAAATATATAGTAGAAGACATCGAAATCCTACATCTCCAGTGAGCTACAGAAAGGGGAAAGATCAAGGCTAAACTACATCAATTCAGGTATTTATAATTCATAATACTTTTATTTAAACTATTACTTTAACTAAATCTTTGCTAGCAATCAACAATAAACAAAGAAATCCTTACCAGTCATGGACTATCCAATCTTGAAAAAAAAGCATTGTGACTCCAGGCTGGACAATCAATTTAATCCACAGTGTAAACAGGCAGCTGATTCAGGCAGTGAACTCTACCTAATGCAATAAAACACATGGTTTGCAAAAAAATCTCAAAAATAACAACAAAATATCCCAACATCATTCCATTATATTTTCAAGCTGCACAGAGGCAGTAAACCACAATTTCACAATGTATTCCTACCTATGGGAATTTTTTTCCAATGCCTTTATAGGCTTAACAAACTGCTCTTTAAAAGCAGTTCTGATTCTGTGCCTCAACAAGAGATTCAGGTGGTTATTTCCCAAGTTCACTTGCCAAATGATCTGAAACCCTATGTAATATCAAGTCTAAACTTATTCATAGCCATTTATCATGTATTGATATTATTCTTAAAATTAAGGGATTTTTCTTTCCTTGATATATCCCCTCTCAATGTAGTTACAGAAAGTCATTATATCCCCTCTTAATCTTCCCCAGCTAGGCTAGGCAAACAGAGCTCTTCTTAATCTTTTCTTTGTTAGGTAAATATTCCATTCCTTTATTCATATCTCCTCTCTAAATCTGATCCAATTTAAATTAATCACTCCTGAGAGAAATGATTAGAGATGTACACAATATTCCAGATGAGGCCTTGTGTTGTGTTATTTACATTCCTCTTTCACTTAGAAGAATGTCATTCAATGCATTCTACAACAGCAGTAGCCTTGTTTCAAGGCTACATCATTCTTGCAGTTCATACTCAGTTCCAACAAATATCACCAGATATTTTACCCATTTCCTCACATCAGATTGACTATGTTCCTTTTGTAGAAATTTTTTAGTATTAACTCTTGAAAATACACCTTTGAAATTTGTGGTGTTAAATTGCATTACATTTGTGTGATTCCTTTCCTTAGAATGAGCAGATCTTCTTGATGCTGACTCAGAACCTTGTAGTTTGTTTCTCAACTGTACAAATAGTATTCATTTCAATGTCATAAACAAATACAGTATATCTGCTCAGTTCCAACACTGATGCTTGAGAGGTGTCTGTGCTGATTTTCCTTCAACCTGTCTTGCTATTTGAGTATAGCTGGAGATAATGTCCCTCCTACAAACTTTTTTCACACCCTGTATTAATCACGGCAATCACAATGTTTAATGCTAATTTTCCTTCAAGAAATCTTATCAAATGTTTATCTTAAGTCTGAGGAGAGTAGCTTTACTTTATTAGCCTCTGTAGGAAGTCAGTTATCTAAAAAGATATTAAGTTAGTCTGACACAATCTGTATGAGATAAAATCATGTTGTACTCTAAGTTCAATTTACCTCTATGACCCTAATTAGTTCTTGTTCGGAATCTGCTCTAATGCTTTGCATAACATTATAATCAAATAATCTGCTTGGATCATGAGCTTTCCCCACTGCTTTTTATCTTTATACTACATTTGTTCTCCAAAGTTACTAACACCAGATTTACAGTTTACTTATAAATGGCTTCTACTAGATTTGCAAAACCATATGCTAATTCATCAAGTTGACTTGAATGTGTTATCAAACCCTAAACCTTTCACACTTAGAAATAACAATTTTGCTTCAAATTTCCATACCAGAATTTGTATCATGGTCTTCACATTTGAAGCAGATAATGTATCTTTTCATAACAATATTGCTCAAATTAAAAAAAAACCCCAACAAAACTAGCAACAAAAACCAAAACCCAAACAACACAAACCCAAAACAAAATCCATTAATGACAGGATTAATTAAAAATTGTGGCCATTTCTAGATCTTCTTTGCTGGTTTCTAATTCCAAGTATACAGAAGCCTCCTTATCTAGTTTCTCCTCTTTGCCTATGAAAAGAATAATGTATAGAGATTAGTATGAAAAAAAACATTTTGTGTTTTAGTTTCTAATACTAGGGTAAAGCCTTTAAAATATTTACTCTTAATGTCTTCAAACTCTGAAATATTGTCATTCTAATGAATCCCTTTTCCCTATTCTTTTTGTCTCTGTTCTTCTTAATGAATCCCTTTTACACTTCTTTTTAATCTCTTATTAATCTTTTTAATCTTCTTATTAAATCCCTCTTCACATGATCATTCATGTTGAAAAGCTCTTTTATACAAGTATTTAGTTTTCCTCTTTGAATATATGCCCTAATCGTGTTGGAACATTTTACTTAAAAGTAAAGTAAGAATTCTTCCAGGTCCAGTGGAATTCTCACTCTGAGGATGGGGAGACACTGGAATGGGTTTCCCAGTGAAATTGTGGATGTCCATTCCCTGGCAGTGCTCAAGGCCAGGTTGGATGGGGCTCTGCGCAACTTGGTCTAGTGAAAAGCGTCCCTCCCCACAGCAGGGGGGCTGGAACCAGATGATCTCTAAGGTCCCTTCTAACCCAAACCATTCTCTGAATTCAAATCTCAAATTTTCCCAAACTAATCAGCCTAATTAACTTACTCCCTGAGCATGAAAAAGCTTAACTTTTTAAAATCCCAAGGATTATGTATAGATTTATTTTTGTCTGTCTTGAAGATTAGCTTCAACTGAGTATTCTCCATTTCTCAGAGGAGACCCACCACTATCCTGGTGGCATTCTGTGAACTCACTCCAGTTTATTCAAATCCTCATTCTTCTACTAATGGGAGTCCAAAACTGGATGCAATAGTTCAGGCGTGGTCTAACATATGAAACCATTCAATGTGGTTAATGAATTCAACTTTTCTAAGAGTTAATCCTTTGTACCTAAATAAAGTACCCTTTTCCTTCTTGAAGGTATTGTTGAGACTTCATTCAGTGAGAAACACAAAGTCATAAATTTTTTTATAACTATGTTTTTCATTGTTTTGAATCGCGGTTCTTCCAATTTGAGGGGGAAAAGCATCGAAACAACTTTCTAATAACTATAGATAGAAAATCAAACTCTTCCTTGAAAAATCAGGCATGGCTAAAGAGCCCCACACCAATAACCATGAAGATGACAGCAAATAGGGAAACAGAATTTTTTCTGGAGCATTTCATATGGATGTATATGGATGATTCCAAAATTTCAGCATGCATTTGAGAGAAAAAGTCAGTTTGTCACGAATATTTGTTTCAAAATCTTGTATAAAAATTTTGGTGAGCTTATGCAGGATATTGAAGAAATATTTTTGGTTTTGAAATCTGAGAATGGAAGTTTAAGTGAATTTGAATTATTTTGAGGAAGAATTTATGCATTATTTGGAAACCAGATATTATGCACAGGACTTGAATGGAATGTAAAATGAAATTCCAGATAAAAAATTAACTTCTCAAAAGTTCAAGAAAAGAATGGATTAATTTCTTTTCAGTGTACACAAATCAGACTTAATTGTTTGGAATCCTAAGCAGCAAATTTTATGTGAATGCAACTGTACTTTAGTGGGGTGGTATCTCTCTATTGATTTGGCGCTTGCCTGCAGATTAGGACTCTTTATTCTGTGCACATTGATATGTTTAGAAATATTTAGGATGTCTAAAATGAACAATAAACTACAGAGTTGGATTTAATATCTGGGCCTGGAGGTTATTTTTTTTTTTTTTAATTGTAGAATCTAATCAGTTTGCACAACCACCTAGGATACATGGAAAAGAACCCCAAATATGTGCTCCTTCCTCAGTTAAAAAAATAACCTGTTGATAGGGCAAAATTTGTATCAAATGGAAGGCTAACTGCAAAAATTTAGAAAAGCATAAAACTAGTGATTCAGCACTATAGATATAATAAGTTAAATACCCACTCTAACATTTTTTAGGGCAGTCCATTGCCTCAGTTTCCACAGATCTCAGTGTTGCCATCCTTGAAATAATGTCTTTGAACCTTATTATACCTTTCCTTTCCATTTATGTTCTAGTTTACATTCCAAAGTAAAAAAAAATTCCTAGTATAACAAATGGATGCCCATCTCCTTTTTCCCTTTCACACTACCATAAGCCTCCATTTACGACTGAGATTCTTTATGCAATACTACTTTCATGTAAAGGGAACATGGTTATCATGGTTATCATTGATGCTTTTCCAGGATTAATAAGCTTGCTCTTGATTTTGATGACCATTGCCATCTCTGGTCTCTCCAGTTCCATTGTGTTTTGTATTGCAATGTGTCATGCAAGACCTTCATTATAATGCATTCCCTTTTTGTGATATTCTGTCTTTTCAGTGGAAAACTTCCATAAGTTCCATCAAACAATTCAGATCCGAAATTTTACTTTGATCATTTCATGCCATACATGACAATCACATATTATTTCCAAAATATAAGCATACATTTTTACCCAGAATTGTTTGCATATAAGCTACACAAGCAGAGAGTTTTCTGAACAGGCCACTCAGGGAACATTAATTATATTTTTAGTTGTTCATAGTTGCACAATTATTTTATAATCTCAAACTCTGGATAAACTTTAAAAAAAAGGACTGAAAAAAACTCCAAGGCTCTAAATTGTGCAGTTGCCTGTGATACCAGTACCTGTTCATTTTGTTTTTTCTACCAGTTTGTTAGGACAGAATAGGGGACCTTCTTACATTAGCCACCAAACCATGTTTGCAAGTAATTTCAAGGCCACTATAGAACACAAAGGAATTCTGAGTGGTTTTATGTTTCAGGTAGTAGTCATACAATCATATATATATATTAAATATATCTTGGTCTGCTTTGTTTTCTAGCTAAAGTCACCATTTAAAACCTGTGTAATGTTCTTAGAGATTCAAAACATGAATCCATCAAAGTATTTTTAAATGCTGCTCAGTATTCAGGAAAGGCTTTTGTTTTGCACAATCACTTTTCTCATTTTACCTTAGCTGCTAAGAGTTTTTTGAAAGAAAGCTACTTGTTTGAAAGTCTTTCAGATGGTGATAAGGATGGTAATAAATTCCTTTTTTGTGAAAATTTTAAAATGTTATAGTAGAGAAGGTCTGGAAAGGTCATCTGGTTCCTGCCCTGAGGCAGAATCAGTTATACCCAATGGTTAACTGAGAAGGTCAAGTAGATTTTACTGCTGTCCTTGTTGAAGTCAGATCTTCACTTAAGATTGAACAAGCCAAATTACACAAAAGGCTAGGGAAGAAAACAGCACACACAACAGGCAGTCTCAGCTGCTTCTTTAAGACCCAGCAAACTTGTAGAGCATTGAGTGATTTAAGAGATTGCTTTTAGCTGTTCTTTCCCTGTGGCTCGCAGCAGCACTGTGATAAAGATAGTCTTCTTTCACTAAACTGGCTTTCTTTATCAAAAGACAAAAGCAAAAAAGACAGAGATAGAGAAGAAGAAAACAATAATGTAGAAAAAGAAAGCAGGTAAAAATGTTTGCAACATTATGCAACCAATTTTTATACTATAGATTATGTCCAAGATTTGCCAAAGACAGTGAAGATAGAAATATAGTATGAATAGTGCACCTTTGCTTTGATTCGGAATGTTTGATTCTAAAGATCAAACAACTGAGATGGCTGAGTGAATGGAGATTGAAAGAACAGGTTTGTTGCCAGATTTGCCCATGAAGACACTTCTAATACTTCATAAAAGAGGAACAGATGAAAAAGCTCAGCTGCTCAGTATTTTATTAAAAGTGCATTATGGGGAAATTTTTAACATATTACTTTAGGTGCATTGATTTTGGTTCCCCCATTCTCTCATTTATGATACATTATTTTAGCTTAGGCCTTTTTTATTTGATCATATTTTTTATTATTCTTATTGGCATTAATTCAGTCTTTTTTTTGACTCTTGCAATTTCTTTCAATATGCAAAATTAGGGTTTTGTTACTGTGAGTTTTGTAAATTTCATATTTAAAATACCTATATGAAAGGGATAGTCACCTCTTTTGACCAGCTGGTTGTATGCACCTTGGGATGGAGTTTGCCCTCCTGGCTGCCAGGGCGCACAACTGGCTCATTCTGAGCCTGGTGGCATCCAGCACTCCCAGATTCCTTTCTGCAAGGTTGTTCTCCAGCCACTCCTCTCCCTGTTTATACTTGTGCCTGCACTAATTCCATCCTAGGTGCAGGATCCAGCATTTGGACTTGTTAAATTTCATCCTTTTAATCATAGCCCAATGCCCCCAAAGTCTATCTAGATCTCTCAGCAAGGCATCTTGTCCCTTGAGAGAGCCAACAGTACTCCCAGTTTGGAATCATCAGCGCTTTTACTAACAGTGCATTCAACTCCTGCAACTAGATAATTGATAAATATATTAAACAGAGCTGGTCCCAGAGCTGATCCCTGAGGAACATCACTGGTGACTAGTCAAAAGTCACACGTAACTCCATTCTCTATAACACTTTGAGCTCTGCCATTTGGCCACTTCTTCACCCAGTACACTATGTACCTACTCATCTCATGTTTGGTCAGCATGTCCTGAAGGATGTAGTAAGGAACAGTATCAAAACCTTACTAAAATTCAGAAAAATTATATACACTTTCTTCCCTTTACCCACTAGGCAGATAACCTTATTGTGGAAGGACAGCAAATTACTTATACAGATTTCCCCTTTGTGAACACGTGTTGACTGTGCCTGATGTTTGCATTGTTCTTTAAATGCCTTTCAATAGCACTTCTCAAAGCCAAGACAAATTACAAGGGAAATTTGCTAGAAGGAAAAATGTAGATAGAAAAACATTTGAATATAAATGGGTAGTACTTGAAGAAGAAAGACAGGATTGAAGAATTCAGGAGTACTGTTCATCTAAACATTCATTGAAGTTCATTGTCAGCTAAAAGCAGCAACTAAAAGTTCAAATCAAATGGTCTAAAGGGAAATAAGTATCAGTCAGGTAGTAAATAAAAAATGTTGACAATCATAATAATCCCATTACCTCTTTAACTATAATAGGTATACAATATTTTACTGGTAGTAGTAGCATGTTCTTTCTATCCTTTTCCATGTCCTCTTAAAACAGGAAGAACATAAACATAGAAAAACCAGTGCATGCACTGCTGTGATGTCAGAGCTATGGAAAACTCCTGGAAGTGATGGAAGTTATGTCTTAGCCTGCTTAGGACAGCCCTAGAAATAATTTTTTGTCCCTTTTTCCCATTTTTAATGGCAACATAATTATGTCTTCCTTTCTCAAGTTACAGATCTGAGATTTTACCCACCCAGAGTCCAACAATGTGACACACATCAGGCAGGTTTCCTACACTTCTCCATCATGTGCAAGAATTTATCGCTGGTGTATGATCATCGATATAAGTCAATATCCTGATTTTGCATTAAAAAAACAACAAAAATCCTCCCACTAGTTGCCAATCATTCACTAAGTCAGTGAAAAAGCTAAAAAGATTCACTAATGAAATTTTTTTAATTAGTTGTCTCAAAAAATGTTAATGATACCATCCCTAAGAGAACTCTGACCCACTGGTGTTAGCAGAAGACAGAAACCTGTGTCAGTACTCAGAAAAGGTAAAGAAGGATGACTAGGTAGAAGTTGATAGTTTGACTTAAATCCTTAGAGTGATACAGGAAAAGTCATAGGATTAGATTATGAAAAAATTGAAAGAAGAGTGCAATTTGAATAGTATTTTTATGGGTCTTGTAAAACAACTGATTTTATTATATAAGAAGGCTAAAAATTGGTAACTGAAAAGATGCAATAGACTAAATTTTTGGAATACACTCAGTATTATGTTTACATTTTATTTTGATTTGGAGTTAATGTAAGTATCAATGATTAATATGTTCAAAGACTTTGAAAATCTGTTAGTGGACACAATAGTTCACACAATACCCTACCAGTTCTGATAAGACCTTACTAATATTGACATTGTACCTGATAATGTTCAGTGGTTGTATAAATTATCTAGACATCCGACTACGATCTGATGACGTTTACAGATAATGTAAATTGTATTGGAAAGCTAAATGATGGCAAAGGACAGGCAAAAGACATTCTGCATCAGAGAGGTCAGGAAAACATCCTGACTGCCCAGTGGCTCAACAATACACCATGGGTATACGATTAACCTTTCAAATTCTCAGCGAATTTACACATTCAAAATAAAGAAAGAGGTGGACACAATTAAACTAAATTGCTATGCTTTACACATCTTTCCCAAACTCTTATGGATAGAACAAAATGGCTTTGAAAATACAAAGAAAAAATGAAAATTATGTTTCCAAGGAGAAATGGGTGATGATCCATGGGAAGACATTAGCAGTGATCACACAGTTTTAGTAATCTTTGTAGTTAAAAGTCATCTAGCACAGTCACTGGATCAGGGAAAGGGATATGTAGCAAGACTATTGAGGTGATTTCTCTCTTCACAAGTTCTGATGAAACTGATCCTGGAACAAACATGCAAAACCACTGCCTGCATTTCTGGTCTTCATTTATTACAGCTGAAATATCAGATAATGGTTAGAAAACACTGTAGCCATAGCAGTACTGTAACACTATAAGGTATGAAATAAAAAGCCTCTCCTTAGTACACTCGTGATGCTTATAATATGTTTATATGATCTACATAAACAGTTCAAGCTTCCATGCTGCCTGGTTGCATGACTGCTGATCCTAGTGGGCTGCTATCATTGATACTAATAATATAAACTAAAAAAATGAACTTATAATACAAACTAAAATAGGCACTAATAATGTAAAATTGTTCATTCCTAAAAGAATATGGAAAGTCTGTTAAGATACCTTCGAGTAGTTTCCTGCCGCATGAGTTATTTTCCAAGAGAAAGATGTTACAGATGGTCATAGGCAATCCAATATTAGCATTCTTGCAACATGGTGTTACACATGAAGAGACAACAGTCCAGCTGGAAGGCATTAGAGCACATGCAAAAGTAGAGTCAGGTCACAATATCACTTCAAACTACTTGTATCTAAATTACTAAGTATCATGCTTATAAAATTGGACAGGTACACAGTAAAATAGAAAGGATAAAATATTAATATATTATCAGGGATAAAACTGCAATGTACATCATTATTTTTAATGATAAAACACAAAATTACCATTTAATATTTTGTAATTTATTATGTGATGCTGAGCAACAGAAAATATATTAAGAAACTGGATTAATAAAAAAAATTCAGCATCTTCTACCTAGTATGCTATCAGATTATTAAGAAATGCATAAAATTAATCTTATTCTTGAAGCCATATCTATTGATAACATAAAAATGTCTCCACCATTGCATGTTTTTGGAAATAACGATGTTGTGGCAACAGAAGAAAGAAAATGTTTGTCTATTTTAATTACAGTTAAAAGACATTCATGGCATAGGACCATAGGAGAATGGGAGTCAGCCATTCTTCAGTGTCAGACAGAGTTTATCAAGTGACCTCTGCTATATTGATATATTTGTCCTTTACATGAGATCAAACAGCCTCATGCTTTTTAACCATTGTCTTTATCCTGGATTTGTAGGTGAGCAAGGACTCTCTCTGTGAAATGCCAGCTGCCTTGATATGTAAATGGGTCTATGGCCCAGGGTCTTGGTAGTTTAAAATGATGGGGCTAAGGTGATTTCCTATAGTGTTGCATTCAGGTGCTCAGCTGTTCAAGGTAGGTGAAATGTTTTGTCATGTTCAGAGCAGACACAAAGGAAACACCTTGAAGAACTGTGCTATGTAAAGTCCCTTAAGCATTTTCTCAGGAAGCAGTTCCCACTTCTTCAGTGCTGGCTGTCACATACCAGCTGGAACACCAAGTGCCTGGTGTACCAGAGAGGGGAATATGGAACTTTGTTCCTTTACTAACCTGAGCACTCACATAGTAGGGAGTCTGTGGAGCATTAGTATGTGCAGTAGCCAAAAGTTTAGCCACAATACTTGAGCAGACTCAGCCTGTTAGCTGAGAATGGAATCTGTATTTGTTATGGAATACAGACATGATTAAAATTCATACGTTTTAAGCATTCATTCAGACCAGGTCAGAAACTCAGTCTTTATTACTAGGAATAGTTCAGGTATACACAGAGTACTTCTATCAATCTAACCAGGTGAATGAGCCAAGGGAAGTATAAGGCCAAGACTGTAACAGCCCAGCCCACAATGTTTTTATCCCAGGGTAGGTTCTTAAGCCTGTTGGAGACATGCTGAGCTACAACCAGGCTCAAAGCACCTCATGAGCAGAAACATGTAGACCATGAAATGTGATCCATATTCCTATTCTCACTGTCTCTTACGTCATAGTATGCCATGACATAGCACCATCAAGATCTTCCTAACCATTATCAAACATGTCTTGCCTCACAAAGGAAAAAAAATGTTGCAAGCTACAACAAACAAAAATCCCACCACCTGAGAGTGTTCTTGCCCAAATATGAGCTGTTCTTCTCACCCAAGACATAATTGCTTGAGCTGCAGGACCAATCTGATTGTGGAGTACATATTGTTTACAGAAGGTAGAAATGAAGAGTGAAGATTAATAATGAATGAATGAAGATGAATAATGAGAAAGAGAAGGAGAAAAGGGAAAACAAAAAGGAAAGAGAGAATTAAAATTACAGGGTTTTCCCAACAATAAGTTAATTCCAATTTGTCATTCAGAATTTGATGGTGACATAAGGTGCCAACTCAGACAGTACTGTTCTGGAGTAGAAGGAATTAACATAGAGCTGATGGACACACTCTTCAGCCAGACTGAAGCACAGAGCAAACAAAAGGCAAATTAACTGTACTTTATATTAAATCTCATAGAGGACAGGAGTTAATACCATTTTCATCATTATGTGCATTGAGAAAAGGGAATACAAATTTACAATGAGATGAACATTGTTCCAGTAATTATTCCCTATTTTATCCTGGAGATTTTTTTTTTCCAAAGTGTCCTGTAGGCAGACTTTCTGGTTTAAACAGTGAATTTTACAATGGAAATAAAGTCTTATAAGACCTTGTATGTTGCACTGATTTCCATTACAATTTGTAGTGCAATTTAGGCTGTATCTTTAGTATTTAAAGGAGTTAATATAGCTTAACAGATTCATAGTCTTGACAGAATTAAAAATTAAAAATATATTCAAAATAGGTCTTGCAAATTATTTACATTTTTTGGAGAGTTCCTTATCTGCATTTTGACTGTTATGTAATCTGTGCCTCTTGGCATAGAAATTGAAAGACCTTTTCTTGTTTGGATAAAGCATTTTCCATGCAAAAAATAATTTGTTGATTTAAATAAAGGGATGGGGGAAGAGAAAGATACTGAACGTTAAATTATTTGAAAAAGAAGCTAGATTAATGAATCAAAAGATAAAAATGCTCATTGGTTTCAAAGAAAGAAAAAAATCAAAGGTAATGTAATTCCCCTCATTTCCCAGCAAATCATTGTTTCACACATAAAATAACATTTACAAAGAACTGCAGACTTGATGCTAGTCACAGTGGATTAAAATCTGTAGTATGCGGTACAGGGCATACTGGATTTCATAAGTGTCTCTTTCTAACCAAAAATCTATGTGTAGAAAGATATTGTACACTGAACAGGTTAATACTTCCAGACAGAACACTAAACATGTGACTATGGTTATTAAGTCAGGCAAAGCGAGATCACCTTCATTATTTACTTTGTGAAATGGGATTTTAAGAAAATTCCTTTCTCGAATATTGTAATGCTGAAATGTGTGATGTAGAATGCAAGTCCAAAAGTTTGAAAGGCCATGATATGCACATGCATCTAGGTTTGTTGGAGAGAAAATATGTCAAATTTACATTACATTAGTTTGATTTTACTTACATAAAATTGCAAGTCTTGTACATTTACAGTTGAAATACTGAATTAGGTCTTTGTATTAAAAATGATCAAACGGTAACAGCAATTTTTTTTTTTTTTAAGGAAGTGGTAATCTATCATGCAGGACTAAAAAAGCTCTCTAGAGACAGCAGTGAGAGACAGATAATCTAATATGGCAAAGGAAGAATTTATGTGATAGTTTTTTCTGGATATTTCCTAGTTTCCCTGTTGCAAGTTCTGAGATTCTGTATGAGTAGGGAAGAAAGAGAGAAAGACTTTCACAAGTTTAAGATAAACAGCTTCTTTTCTGTTTGGAGAGTAAGTCACAATCTTCATAAAACCAGCTAACGTGATCCTGATTCAGAAAATATTCTCAATACTATTTTTATAACCTCGAGCTTTGTGGTATCCAAGGCGGGAACATTCACAAGTATCTGACAACTAAATGAACCATGTATTTTTTTAACTATTTCTACTGTTTATGTGGGAAAAATAATAAAATGTTATTTGGAAAAGCATATAATTCATTTTTAAATGGTATTTCTAGGAAGTACTAAATTGATTGGAAGAAAATGGGGAAAAAATGATCAAAAAATTGAGTAAGAGAGAGAAAAAACAAAGCAAATGGTAAGCAATCTTGTTTATAAGAATTAACCTAGATATTTTGGAAGAGAGGCAAGAACCCAAATATATGGTTCATGGTCAAAATACATAAAACACGCTGCATGTGGTGAAAACAGAGAGGATAACAAGAAGGCATAAAGATGTTCAAAGATCCTGCTTGAATGGGATTAGGAAGAATCCCTTCCATATTGCTTCTCTCAGGGATGTTGGGCTGATAAAAGTTCTTACTTAAATGCTAGCAGCTCCACCATGACCTTTGCAACGTTCCCTATCACCTTTCTTAGAGAGTGCTGCTTTTTTGTCTGCCATTCACTGCACTTTGCTGCTACAATTTAGCCATTACATGTAAAGTACTGTCTTTTACTCTGTTATTGAGTTGAACGAATTACAGTTTTAAAGAGCTATATGTGGGACTGGCAAGTGAGTGGTAGGGATGTGTATTTATATGTGTTTTTCTACTCTAACCTTCTCAGATGACAGTGATGGATAGTGGGGTGCTGGAACACAATAAAATTGAATGAAACACTGAAGGCTTTCAATCTCTAAAGCCAGAGTTTTTCAGAGTAAAAAAAAATGTTTCAGAGCATGATCTGCAAATACTGAAAATTGAAATATTTTCCATTAGAATTGCAAATAAATATTTACAAATAAATCTAGTATGATCCCTGTTGCAGAGAGAGTCTCTAGAATAATTGAACCTGCTCAGGTCAGACTCCCTGAAGCCTGCTGTTACCCTTCTGCTCCCTTTGCTCCATGCTCATGGGACCCTGACTGAATACATAATCTCGGCAAACAATGATGAGCCTTGCCCCCTCTGGCAGAAGAGCCCATCTGATTCACAATTCAGCTGCCACAGATACATAAACAAGATAACAGTCTGCTCTGATACCAAACCATATTCTCTTAAAAAAATATATACAATCCATTGTCTTTTCAATAAGGTGTGAACATGTGAATTACACCAATTTTCACAGCTGACTAAAATGATTCTTCTTTGTGTTGCTTATAGACCTTGACATATTCCTTCTAAACTAGAGAAAGCTAGTAGACATGTGGAATGCCCTTTGATTGTCCAGAAAGACAGGTACACCACAAACTGTAAGGCATCTGATATTAGGCTAATCATTAAAATGCTTGGAGTCAGCATTATTGCTAATAGTGAAGAACAAGCTGTGTTCATTTATGATGCACTTTCTGCAGTTCTTGAATTCTCAGGCTGGCTAATTCTGGTTACAGAGTTTTTTGCATAGAACTTTTGGTAGCAATAATCAGGCTCTTATAATCAGCAGTTTCAAAATGCATACATTTTCTCATTTTTTTCTTTTTAGGTCTTTTCTTATGTATTTCCAAAAGACAAATATGTGTTTCATATGTGATCTGGTTTTAAGTGAAATATATTTTCAACACTTCACAAAGCAGTATAAGAAGATGAAAATCTACAGAATTTACTTCAAGGATCATGCTAAACCTGCAGTTAAAACAGTAACTTCTATTTCCCAGGGCATTTGCAAGTGCCACAGGTATACTGAATTCTGTAATTTCAAGAGTCTAAGGCCATTACTTCCACTTAAAGTAGAAACAACCATAAACAATATATGAAAAGAGCATTTATAATGTTATGAAACTTTTCAGGGGTCTTAAATATAACTATATATATATATATATGAATATTTTTTCCAGAACATTATTTTTGATGATACTATAGCTATATAGGTGTCATATATATTTAAAAATACAGTGTAATACAAAATCTGAGGCATTATGGCATTATCTTCTGCTGTGTAGTCTGTGCAAGACTATTGCTGTTTGGAAGACTCATGATTTGTGAAAGAATATTTAGCATAAATAGGACTGGGCATGTACACAACTGAGTTGGGAACCACTATAAAAAACTGATCTTTGTAAATATCCTTAGACCTAAAAACTTTGATGGCTTTGTCCCAGCAGACTCCCTTTGTCACCTCAGTTCTTTTTTCCAGTAGAGATACATTGGACTACTGCTTTCAAATTTCAGCATCAGCCCAAGTTCTCCATTATCTGCCATAGTTGCCACCTTTGCCAGTCCAAAATCTGTTCTAAGATAAAGAAAGCTTGTTTCTTTAAACATAATTACTTAGGAAACTTTAAACTTTGGAAAATGCTACAAATAGTTAGACAGACAGACAGACCCTCAGACTGACAGACAAAAACTTGTGCTTTTTCACTTTCAGCATTTGTCAGACTGTTAAATCACAAAATCATAGAACTATAGAATGGTTTGGGTTGGAAGGGACCTTGAAGACCATCTAGTTGCAACCCGCCTGCTGCGGACAGAGACTATACCAGGTTTTTCCAAGCCCCATCCAATCTGGTCTTGAACACCTCCAGGGATGGGGTATCCACAGCTTCCCTGGGCAACCTGTTCTAGTGCTTTACCACCCCCACAGCAACATCTAATCTACAACTCTTTCACTTTGAAGCCATTTCTCCTTGTCCTGTCACTACATGGCCTTGTAAAAAATTTCTCTACATCTTTCTCGTAGGCTCCCTTCAGTTACTGGAAGGCTGCAATTATGTCACCCCAAAGTCTTCTCTTTTTCAGGCTAAATAATCCCAATTCTCTCAGCCTTTCCTCATAGGAGAGGTGCTTCATCCATCTGATCAACTTGGTGGCCTCCTCTGGACTCAGACTCACTCCAACATGTCCATGTCCTGGTTCTGGGGACCCCAGAGCTGGATGCAGTGCTCAAGGTGGGATCTCACCAGAGTGCGGTAGAGGGGAAGAATCCCCTCCCTTGCCCTGCTGCCCACGCTGCTTTGGATGCAGCCCAGGACACAATTGGCTTTCTGGGCTGCGAGCACACACTGCC
The DNA here is from genome assembly GCA_013400235.1 of Oriolus oriolus. Classification (NCBI taxonomy): domain Eukaryota; kingdom Metazoa; phylum Chordata; class Aves; order Passeriformes; family Corvidae; genus Oriolus; species Oriolus oriolus. The sequence continues at coordinate 243,815 of VXBT01011950.1, forward strand.
AGGGCATGTTCAGCCTCTCATCCACCAGCACACCCAAGTCCTTTTTGTCAGGGCTTGTCGGGGACTGAAATGTTATAGTTTATGGTTTAAACATGTTCATGTCATGAAGGATTTTTGCCCATTATAGCAGAGCTGTATAAGAAACCTGCATGGAAGACCACCACATTCTGACTGAGGCCCTGCACTGCACAATGATGGAGATAAGATAAAGTGACTCAGGTCTGGGCTAGGGAAGAATATATTGGCAGGATTTAGCCTAACACCTTTGGGGTGGAGACCACAGCCCCGGGGTTATCAGTTGCCAGGGTTGCACAGAACCTCACACCAAAGGGTGGGGGAGCAGAGGTCTCAGGTGTGTGGCAAAAAAGCCTCTGGTCAGAGACAGTTAACACCCATCCTTCGCTTTGCAGACCAGCCCAGCTGCAGGGGCCCCTTCACCCCGGGAATAGCCGCATCCATGTGAGGGACAGCAGAGGGGGTGTCATGGCCCATCAAAGGCCCCTCACAAAGGGGTCCCCAGACCCTGCACCAGAGCACTGCAGCATGATGCAATAGATCTACAGTGTTGCAAGGGACAGTGTCAAAATCGCCCACCCCAGGGGAGGCGCCTGGGTGTTCGCAAATGTATATTAATCCATTGGATTCTACAATTTTCGGTGGCACAGGGTGACAGGGGACCCTCACAGCCAAGAAGACCAGATGGAAGGGAGCAATAAGATGTTGTTGGGACCCTCAGAGGGGTGATATGCTTCACCTAACCCCTGTCACTCTCCCTGTCCCACCCCCACCACCTCTTTTGTTCTTTCTTTCCTTCTCTTTGCATCTTTTACTATTAAATAAAATATATCAATTTTTTTTTGGCACCAACATCTAACCTCCTTTGGTTTTAATCAAGTTTTGGGGTGTATTTTGAACCTTTCTGGGTTCGATCCATTTTATTCACACAGACTTAGTTTTCTTTGCTCTTCTGTGTTAAGATCGGATCATAACAGGGCTGCTCTTGATCTGTTCATCCCTGTACTAGTTTGAAAGCAAACCAGTGAGAGATTCCAAGTCAGAACTACAATTTAATAGGAAAATTAAAATAAATGCAATAGTACAGAAACACTGACAGAGTCAGAGTACAACCCTGTCTGTCAGGGTGGTGGTAGCAGTCCAATTAAATGGTGGCTGCAGTCCTCTTGAAGTGATAAACGTGGTTCTGTTGAAGTGGTGATCCTGTAGAAGGGTCTGGTCTTCCGCTGAAGGTCCAGTAGTGGTTATGTAGCTTGTGTTCTCTGGGAATCCAGTAGGTGAGGCTGCCTGTGGTGTTCCAAACCTCAGATTATATCCAGGAGGCTTGGTTCCTCCCCCTGGGTGGAGCATCTCATAATGGGATGATGTAATTTTATGAGCCATGCAGTGAGGCCTTGATGGCCCATTTAGTGGAGATATCCCCTGGAGGGAGTTATCAGGGATGAGTCATAGAGGGGATAAAGAGCACTGCCTCACTTATCGGTAATAGAATACATACATTTTGGTTATATCTTACATTGTAACCTAAGACAATTCCCCAGCCTGGATCAATACTGCGGGTTGCCCCAACCCATGGTGATGACCATGGTAAAGCAGCTGTCCCCCTGCCTCCCATGGAGGTCCACAGTGAAGCAGAGATCCACCTGTAACCCATGTACAACCCCACACTGGAGCAGGTGGATGCTTGAAAGAAGGTATGACCCTGTGGGAAGGTGGCACTGGAGCAGACTCATGGCAAGACCTGTGGACACGCCTTAGGGACATGGTTTAGTGATAGACTTTGTAGTTCTGGATTAACAGTTGGACTCAATGACCTTAAAGAGGTTTTCCAATCTAAATGATTCTATGATTTTCTTCAGGAGAAGCAGAGCCATACTATCTGTTCCACATGTCTAAATACAGTAGCTCAAGGGAACTGTACAGCTCCTCATTTATCAAATTTTACAGGAACCTGTAAAGCAAAACATTTTGTCTGGATGAAATTCCTGTCTCCAGCTCTCGATTTTTTTTTTTCTCAAATAGCATTGACTAGTGTAAATAGCTGATCTCAGCAAGTCACGCTCAAGCCACTGAGAGTTTAGGGGATTACTAGTGAAAGTAGAATTAATAAACTAACAAATTCCTAGTGTGTACAATCAAGCCAAGAACAGTACTATCTATCCCCATGACATTTATTTTTCAGTTGGAAAACATACTCAGCAACTCCCCAACCTGCAAGAAATACTTACAATTTTCTTTTTAGACAGGAAGCAGTATTCCCTCATTTTGTCTCATCATGCCTCTCAGACTGCAAATGGCATGATGATAATGAATGACATTATTTGCACTGCAATGATTTGACTCAAGTAATGGAAGCACAGATCTTCTGAAGAAAGCTGACAGTAGTGAATCTTAGATGTTACTGGGAAAACAAACAAGCAATTACTGGCATTTGGCAGCTGAACTTCCCAGCTGAACAGGCAATACAAAAGAGGAATGCCTAAATCAGAAGCTACAAATTATTTCTTAAGAAACCCCAAACACTACCAGAAAAATGACAGGACCCCCCCTCCCCCCCCCAAATATATATTAAACATTTACATTTATAGTGTAGGAGGAAAAATACAGAAACCAAAAGGAGAAAACCAAACTTGATACATTTGCAAATGCAGTGGGCACTGGGAACTCACAAAGAGGGGTTCCCCAGAACAAGGACATGGACCTGGTGGAGTGAGTACAGAGGAGGCCACCAAGCTGATCAGAGAGATGGACCACCTCTCCTATGAGAGAAGGCTGAGAGAATTTGGATTGTTCAGACAGGAAAAGAAAAGGCTTTGGGGTGACCTAATTGCAGCCTTCAAGTACCTGAAGGGATAGGGTACAGGAACGATGGGGCAAGATTTTTATTAGGACATGTAGTGACAGGACAAGAGGGAATGGCTTCAAACTGAAAGAGAGTAGGTTTAGATTGGACATTAGGAAAAAGTACGGGTGGTGAGGCACTGGAATGTGTTGATCAGGGAAGCTGTGGATGTCTCATCCATGGAGGTGTTCAAGGCAAGGTTGGATGGGGTTCTGAGCAACCTGGTCTAGTGGAAGGTGTCCTTGTCCATGGCAGGGGGGTTGGAAGCAGATGGTCTTCAAGGTCCCTTCCAACCCAAACCATTCTATGATTCTATACCACCATGAGCTACAGGCAAATCTCTCCTCCCATGCCTAGAGTACCTCCTCCCTCCTTCTTCACTGCCCTTGGTGAACAGCTGTTCCTTTCATATATTCTCTTTCTTCTCTTCTCTGTCCACAATTACTTCTCAGCAATAGCCTTTTTTTTTTTTGTCTTCTAAAATATGTTATCACAGAGGTGTTACTACTAGCTCTTCCGGGCTCAGCCCTGGCCACTGGCAGGTCCATCTTGGACCCAGCTGGCATTGGCTCTGTTAGACATGAGGTAAGCTTACAGCAGCTTCTCAGAGAAGCCACCCCTGTACCTCTCCCCCTATTACCCGAATCTTGCCATGCAAACCCAATACAACCTATTCTCAGGAGTTATCTTCACATTTTGAGCAATACAGGAGGTTGGCACAAGGTATATTTCTGATGTGTCAGGCAATAAATCTCAAGAGCAGTCCTTGGCACTGGAGTAAATTAGGATATAATGCTGGCACATAGCACATCACACATTAGTTATTCCATTCAGAGCATTGTTACTGACACATCCTTATCTCTGTTTTCTTCCTTTAGGTTCAAGAACTAACAGTTACTGAGAAAATGCAAATATCTTGAGGAAGGTGGATCGATGGGATCACCTGGCTGTGGAACCCCAAATCTCATCAAAACTTGGCTATGTACAGATTCATATCCAGAAAGACAGTTGGCCATTTAGAATAAATGTTTATGTCCTACCAACTTTCTTTTGGGGATTTGAATGAGGGTGTTATGTTACATCTGTTAACTGGACTTTTCCAAATACAAAGTGCTCTATAATGGAACCCAGGTATATATCCTTATAGTGTTAAGTGAAAAATAAAGGAAACCCACAAAAGGGTAATGAGTTTTCAGACATTAAATGACTGTTCATAGTGATGATTTTGTATTGGTTTTGTTGAAAAAACCCACATAAAATACAAGTTTGAATGTAGAGGAAACACCGAAATGTATACAGAAAATTAAACAAAGTTCCTGTTATCTCTCTTGCTGTCACTCTTCTTAGCAGACACAATCATTACCATTCTCCTCTAATCTTTAGAGCTGAAAAATTCACTGCAGTGTCACTTGCATTTTCTACAAATGCTTTTTCTGTTCCTATCAGTCTTATGAATAAATTTATATGGCAGAGTCCAGAGCTGGTTTTTGGTCTTGATAGCAGTATATCTGTGAAAATCCAGACTAGCAAATAGAACACATGGCAGAAAATTTATTTGTTGTTCTACATGGATATAATCCAAACATTACACTTTTGTCTGAAATAGGAACCATCTGAAAACCCAAAGCAAAATTTGAGAGAAAAAGTCTGGCAGCAATGAAGCTTCCACACTGATGAATTTTTATTGATTTTAGTATATAGGTATGATTTTTAAGTTTGTGCAGAAGTGAAGACAAATTCCTCCCCAAAGAATTTCAGATTTCTTGATAGGAATTTTTTGTCCCCCTTAAATTTCAATTTTGTACCACGCTCTAAAATGTGCAATTGTAAGATATGGGAGATGGTATATTACAATTGTTTAGATTTTGCTTTGTTCTGATCCTAATGTGTATATGTGCATTAGTTAAACATGAGCACAGTTTGTGAGATTTTAAATAGTAGACCTGAACTGCGCAGTTCAAATACTTCTTTATGCTCTGCATGACAGGTTGTAACTTTGTGTTTGTATAGTGAAAATTCAAATAAGTTTTAATACTTATGAAGGGTTACAAAACATTAAACTAATATATTAAACTGCTGGTATTTTCAGTATCAATCTTACATAAATAAAAGACCTAAAAATATTTTATCTAGTACCTGGCAAAAATATTACCTGTATTTCATGTGTGTTCAGCTCAGTGGATAAAAATAATCCATATTCCCTTTATAAATCTAAGCTTATTTGAGCTGTCAGGTGAGAAAGAGAGAGAGGGAGAAGAGAAGGTAAGAGAATTCTACATATTAAATGTGGGTGTTTTGTCTTGAAAAAATATATAACAAAAAGGGAATCGTTGAAAATGGGAAAAGAACTCCTGCACAGCAGCTGCTAAAGCAGAAAGAACAGAATCTGGTGTACCACAAATACACCTAATCTCATCCATGATTTTTATATTACCCTGGCTGCAAAAGTTTGCAATACTGATGATTTTTTTCCGTAAGAACTAGCCAAGAAATATTCTACTTTTATTCAAAATTGAAAGAAAACTGAAGAAATGCTTATTTTTCTTTCATTGAAAAACTACCATATTTTTTCCTTTAGGTCATGCCCCAGTTTTCAGCTTAATGCTATGACTCCACAAGAATTTTAAAGGCACAGGGAAAAACTGAGACATTGCTACATGTACCTTGCATCTTATTTATTAACTTTTTAGTACTGAGGGCTTGCATACTTTACATTTGAAAGCACTGTCCAGAGCAGAACAAATGATTTGTAAAATAATCAATTAAATAGATCATTTAATAAATTCAACCTTATTCTCTCCAGGTAGAAAACACATACATGGACTTCATTTGCCCAAATTTTGCTTTATTTAAAATAAATGTAAAGATTTTGCAAATATTTTTCGTTATTTCCTAGTTCTGAGACTTGTCCTGCATTTGTCTGAAAATGTATGAGAGTGGATATTTCAGATTTTTATGGTTATATTTCCATATACTGCCTAATTTTTCTCCCCGTCTCTAATCCAATAACATAATCAAATTATAGTTCTGAAGAAAGCGGGGAGACTGAGAAGAGCTATATAACAACCAGAACAACATTATTACTAATACTATGTCGTTTAAGTTATATGTGGAGTAGGAGGGAGGTCACTGATGTCACTGCAATGCCACTGTCGATTATGTATAAAAGGTCATTGGGATTGGGAGAAGTTTCCAATAAGTGGAAGAGAAAAAATATCACTCATATCTTCAAGAAGGACAAAAAGAAGGATCTGAGGAACGGCGGCCTACTCAACCACACCTCAATCCTTGCGTAGATGATGGAGCAATTATTCTTCAAAACTATTTCTAGACACATAAAGGACGAGAAAGTGATTAGGACTAATTAGCATGGAAGGAAAATCATGCTTAACTGATATTACAGCCTTCTATAATTAGGTGGCTAGCTCAGTAGGTGATGGAAGAGAAGGAGATGTATTTACCTCAGCTTTAATAAGGTTTTGGACATTTTGTCCCTTAACATTTTCATAGACAAACTGACAAAGTACAGATTAGGTGAGCACACAGTGAGGTGAATCAAAAACTGAATGAACTACCAGACCCAGAAGGTTATCAATGGTACAAAATTCAGTTGGTGGCAAGTTACTGGTTTTAATCCTGGGGCCAGTACTGTATAAAATTATCATCAAGAGCCTGTACTGTAGGACAGAGTGCACCTTCAGCAAGTTAATAGATGATACAAAACTGTGAGGAGTGACTGATACACCAGATCGGTGTGTTGCCACTCTGAGAGATCTCAATAGACTGAAGAATCAAGCCAAGAAGGATCTCATGTTCAACAAGGAGAAAAGTGAAATCCTGCATATGAAGAGGATGAGCAAACCCAGGAATCTCTGCCCACTGGGAACCAACTGGCTAGAAAGCTATACCTCAGAGAAGAACCTTTGGAGTCCTGGTGGACAGCAAGCTGTATCTGCCAACAGTGCATCTGGTGGCAAAGAAGGCCAGGGGCATCCTGGTCTGCATTAGGAAGAGCATCACCATTGCTAACAAGTGAAGTGAGTCAATCTTAATGTTCTATTCAGTTCTGGACCAATGATCTCAAGACATGGTTTGTTACCTCAGCCATCCTGGTATTCTGTGATTACAGATACCTGCTGTGTGTGTGCTCTGGCTGGATAGATCTGAGTGGGAGTTGGTATTCACCATTTCTATAAAAACTGCAAAAGATTTTGATAAGCAAACCTTTTTTTGCTCTCTTTTTGGAAGTTTTGAGCTGCAAGATCTGGAATGAAAAACAATACAAGGCCAAAAAAACTGTCTGGAGGAATAAATGCTCACAAAATCAACAAATTAAAAGTGATTCCCTGTAAAACATACTCTCCAAAATTTTCAAAGTAACACTTTGTGCACGCACATAGAAAACAGAAAAGTGCATTACTTGGTTTAATTCTGAAGACTGTTTTACAGGGAAAAAAACCCAAAACACATATATTAACACCATGGCTGAAAAAAAATTACCAACTAACATTTAATTGGAGCTGTAAATTTTAAAAAGTAATAAAAAATTCATTATGCATAAATTCTCTCTGTAATTAAATGCTTTAAGGAAGGCTTTTCTGACCTCATAACCTTATGTCCCCCATCCAAATATTTTAATTACAATATTTTGGAATATGTCTTCTGTAAAAAGTACAAAACCAAAATCAAAACCGAACAAACTAACAAAATAACAAAACGACTTTTAAGTACTCATGGGAAGAGGATGGAAAAGAATAACTCCTGAAATTCACATTGTAAACTTCTTGGGACAGGAAAAGTCTCTGCAGTCTTTCTTTCTCTCTTTTGCTCATTTTCCCATGCAGTGATCTGGAGAAAGGAGACCCCTATTATTCTGTTTTCTCCTCTGTCTTCTCCAGGAGTTGCTATGGTTACAAACTATCCGAGCAGGCTGGCATTTCTATGCACACAATCACTGTGCTTTGCAAAAAGGGAACTGAGGTCTCTCATATATTCTATTCCTCCCCATCCTCCCTACCTCCTACCCCCTGCTTCTTTCAGAACTGTACCCTTTGAAAACTTTTAGGGAGGTTTGCTTAATTAGGGATGTGAAACATTTTCCAGTACCAGGCTAACAATGATGACATTTCTCTCATGTCTAAAGGCAGGATTTTGTAGCTGCAAATACATGCACATAATTACGTGTGAATATTAATCCTTTGGAGTTCAAAAGACCTACTCACATAAAGAAAGTTACGTGTGAATTTTTGTTTTATTTGTCACTTACATTATATTCTCCTCTCCAGTGAAGATCACTGAAAGATGATTCTAAGGGAGTATCTAGGGCAATGTTTAATGTAAAAATTCTAGGCTTCATTTTAGTAACCACACTAATTATTATAGGATATATGCAAAGCTGTTTACCCATTTAAAAATGTATTTGCTCATATGAAAGAAAAGCACTAGCATTATATTTATATACATATATTGTTTTGAATATTTTTTGCTTCAACAAACAGAATCCACTTTTAATGTAATCAAACACTTGAAACTACAACAGTCAAAACTGGAAACTCTTTGTGAAACATATAACTGATTTCAGTATCCCTTTAGGCCTAAAAACCTATTTGCACACCACTGGTTAAAGTTACAAAACCTTGTGCAATTTATTTGCAGTCAGTGCAAAATTTAAAATAGTTTCTTTGCCTCAATGGCTTTCAATGCTTTTTAAATAATTATGATTTGAATTTCATAGTTCATGCCATTTGGATACTGCTGAGCTGAGCAATCTTTATAAAAAGTCATTGCAATATCATGTCCCATACCATGGCTGACTTTGGCATTAATTTAGAATTTTTGCTGCTTAGGATTTCCTTTTTCCCAGTGGCATTTGCCATCCTTTCAGTGCAGCAGCTTCATGGCTTCTGTCATTGATAATCTGTCACCAGTTCTGAACAGCTGTGGGAGATGTGTTACTTTGACATAACTGCTGTGACTTACTTGATTGAGTTTTTCATTGCCCACTTTTAGAGGGACCTTATTTGAACAGTTCTACAATAAGTTTTATATCTTTCAAGCTGGTATCAATATAACCTTCTTCCACATCAAAAAAAGTCATCTGTAGCCTACACTAGCAATTACACAATGCATCCACCCTCAGTGGACATTGCTATCCCATGGAAAGCAAACAAAAACTACATATTGATTTCTTTTACTTATCTCTAATTGTTCTTTCCTCCTATGTCATTCTGGGCTTTGGGTCTTACACTCATCATGCAATAAAGTAAGGTTTATTTTTCTCCCCAAACTGCTCTGAAAACTCTCTTATTGATTCTGTCCATTAACAGGACAAATTCAGAAACCCATAATTCAAGCTCAGATCCATAACAGGCAATCAGTCTAGGTTATCAGATCATCACATGAGCTAAATCCGGCTTTTACTGAAGAAATGAGGGATTTTCAAAACAGGAAGTTAAACAAAACTCTCCAGACAAAACTTTCTATTGAGTAGATTTTACTGGTGTTTCTCAAGGTGGAGATGATCCCAATTTCTTGTTGATTCTTTGCCTTGTTTCATTTTCAGAAAATCTTTTGTGTATTGTTCTGTAAAAATAAGCACAGAAGAGACAAGAATTTCAGCCAGAACTAGATAACTGTGAGTCAGTGAAAAACACATGAATACATCCATATCCACTGTTAGCAAGAGAGGTTTTTCTGATTTTTTGATTTTTTTTCTGTCAGGACTGTGGTATCTGTACTTGGGTATGCATCTTCTGTACATTTATGAACAGAAAGAGTCCACAGATGTTCAAGGTCCACAGATTTAGAGGCAGCACTTTGAGACTGAACTGCAAAATTTTATAGATAGAATCAGATCCTCATTTTATAAGCCACCTTTCTTTTACCTTTCTTGGAAATATGAGTTCAAGGATCTGATAACTGTCTAACAACTGTTGACTGAAAATTCAATTCTGGCAACAAGGCTGCTGATCTGTGGAAATCTGGGAACTAATGAGACAACAAAATTTTAACTAGTCCCTTTAGGCACTTATATTGGTTTGGGACATAAAAGATGTCATTTTGCATGGAAAAAGGTATTTATAGTTCTTTGCAGAACAAGAAAGTCTTACTGCTAAATATTTGAAAAGTGCTCTCAGCCACAAGAGGAAGTTATAGATATAGATAGCTAAACACATATATGTATATCTTAAAGTTTTTATAGTCATGTGTCTTAGTTTAAGACAATTATATGTGGCAGAGACTCAAAAATGAGTTACCTCCCCTTTAGTTTTAACCACTTCCCTTTCACCAATAAGGAGAGACAAATGTGAGAAGATATAAGAGAAAAAAATAACAGTTTACTAAAAAGAAAAGCAGAAACAACCAAGATAACAGCAATAAGCTCTACATACAAAGGTGCTGAGCCATATGGTTCCCCCAGGTACAAAGAAAACACGATGGTGGAGAAGCCCCTCCTCCCAAGATGGCGGCCACCGTGGCAGACCACATGGAACAGAAGACAAAGGCAAAAAGATGGAGAAGCCATGTTCTTCAGTGCCCAGGGAGAAAAAAAAGTGAGCTTTTGCCTCACACTGCTTCAGCTTCTTGTGTTACAACTCAGAGACCTGTCCCGGGCAACCCTCCTAGGAGTCCAGAGGGAAACAAAAGAGAGCTCTGTATGTCCATTTCCTACTTATAAAGGGATCCCACATCCCCTCCTTTCTGTGACCATGGGGTAAAACACACAAATCCTGTTTCCTGTGTTGCCGAGTCTTAAGGTGACAGTAAAGCAGACTGTGCGGATTGATGGCGTAATATGGAATATATAGGTTTGGGTTTGGGTTTTTTTTGGGGGGTGCACCTAGGACACCATGAACTCCAGATTTTCTAGTTCATGTGAATTTCTGAGATGTTCTAGGGCATCTCAAATAAAGTTTCTCATTGCTAAGCAGTGGAAATCTGTCCTAAAGCACAATAAAAGAATGGTTGGAAAAGTATTTTGGGACTAACTGACGTCTGAATCAACTGTTGAACACTGTTAGATTAAGAACTTGCGTTCTTAGAAATGACTGGTTACAATTCAAGTCAACAATTCAGGAGTGCTAGGGCCTAGTTTGGATGAGTCTCATAATCTGGTAAAAATAAAAGTATTTAGTGGAGCCTGTGAAAAGTATAAAATCACAGAATCATAGAATAAAATCATCAAGGTAGAAAAAGATCTCCCAGGTCATTGAGTCACACCTTTCACTGAACACTACCATGCCAACTAAAATATACCACTTCCAGTCATTTCTTAAAGACTTCCAATGATGGTGATTCTACTACCTCTCTGGACAGCCTGCTCCAATGTTTAACCAACATTTGAGTGAAGAAATTCTTCCTGAGCCTCCCCTGATGCAGCTTGAGGCCATTTCCTCTTGTCATGTCACCGGTTGCCTGGGAGAAGGGGCCAACCACCAACTTGCTACAACCACTTTTCAGGTAGTTGTAGAGAGCAATAAGGTTTATCATAAGCGTCCTCTTCCCCAGAATAAACAATCCCAGTTACCTCAGCTGTTCCTCATAGGATTTGTGTTCCAAACCCCTAATCAGCTTCATTGGCTTCTTTGGACTCATTCCAGGACCTCAATGTCTTTCTTGAATTGAGAGGCCCAGAACTGACTACAGGACTTGAGGTGTGGCCTTGCCGTTACTGAGTAGAGAGAGAAAATCTCTTCCATAGTTCTTCTGAACACATCATTTTTGATACAAGCCAGGGTTCTGTTGACCTTCTTGGCCAGCTGGGCACACACTGGCTTGTGTTCAGCTGGCTGTCAACAGCACCCATAGGTCCTTTCTCGCCAGGCACAGCCTTCTAGAATATCAATACTACCAGCCGACTTAGTGTTATCTGTGTGTTAACTGAGGGTGTACTCGATGCTCTTGTCCAGATCATCTTTAAAGGTGCTAAACAGGAGTGGCTCCAGTACTGAGCCTTGGGGAACCCAACCAGTTACTGATTGCCAACTGGATCTAGTGCCATTCACCACCACTCTCTGGGCCCAGCCAGTTTTTAACCCAGCCAAGAGAACACCTGTCCAAGCCACGGCTGCCAGCTTCTCCAGTTCTCCATTTTTTTTCCAGTTCTTGCATTAGTAATCTGCCAAAGTGTAATAGATACAGCACAGTAAGTACCTATCAGACTTAAGTACCTATATAATTTTTTGTAACAATTCATTTTCTATATTCTCTGAAATTGTTTACACATGTGTTGCACAGCAAATATTTCAGCAGGAAATAGTGGACAAAAATAAAGGACCTCTGCTAAAGGGGAATCAAACTAATGTATATTTTGTGGCGTCAATTAAACTAAAAGAAAAATGGTTTAGATTTATCTTCATTTCGTAAAGAACTCAAGAGTAGAAGACGAATAAAAGATTTCTGGCAGTCATTATGGAAGCAAAATACCTGGTAAGTAAGGTGAGTAACACATATTGAACAAAATGGAAAAGCTAAAAATTCTTATTTTGATCTAATCAATAAATTGGTCCATCCAGATTTGATTTTTGCACTATATCTATCCATATATCTCACTATAATATCATCAGGCTCTTCAGATTTCCATTTATATAAATTAAAATTTGCTTTCTGAAGATATGAACTCCTACTGGCTTCAATGTGTGTAATATTGTTTTTTTGAGGATCTGAGGCAAAGCATAAAACTAACTAGCTTGGCATGTGGTGGTGAGGCACAGAGTTCTTCCAGATAGTTGTTTCTCTGTATAGCTAAATAGAAAAAGAAAAATTAGAATGGCATTTTGTAGGCTTAAGATACTGCTTAGATTATACCCGTAAAACTTGAAAACTTATTTATATTTTTGTCTGTAGTCCATACATTTGATGTATCATATGATTTCTAGAAAGCCAAGGTATTGGTATAGTAGATCAATAACTTATGTTAGCATAAGGGAACCCAGTTAGGCCTGGATTCATCCTGCCAGTTTTAGTCAACAAAACAACTAACTCACAGTTTTTCTGTAGTCATCAGAGAGACTGTGAGTTGTCAGATGTTTTTGAACGGTGATTAAAATATTAAGCTACTCCAGTTATAAGCAGGTAGACTTGCCCTTTGAAGACCCTGCCCCACTCCACCCCCTTTTCCTTATAATTGATTAGGTAAATACCTAGAGAATGGGTTGATAACTTAACTGAGCATCTAAAATCAGGACAAATGGCTACTGTATGTTTAACTGTGGTTAAAGAAGTAAATGGAGACTGGGCACAATGGCCAGGAGTCCTCCTTTTTCTGCTGCAGAGTTTGTACAATGAGCAGTTCTTAGATACTTCTAAGCGCAAACCATAGCATTCTCATGTCAAGGGACATACACAGGCGTACATTTAAAAGACATGCTAACTGTCTTCCATGACAGCCTCCCATCATCAGAGCTGTTTTTGCTGTTCACCCTAGGTAGCCATTTACTATGTCTTTGCTGAAGTGAAATCAGGCCAGTGCTTTTCGTCATCACAATTTATTTTTGTGTGTGTGTGACCAGCCCGACGATTCTGACATTAGAGTCTTTGCCAACTCCCATGCAGGGGATAATCCTCCTCCTTAATTGGAACTACTCAGTGTAACCAGCAGAGTAAGAAACTGCTGCTGCTGCAAGATCACCTGCTGGCTGAAGAGGCATTTCAGGCAGCCACAGGAAGCTGGGATCTAGCCTGTTTCACTTACTAAATCTTTACTCCTGCAGTAAATGATTATCTTGTCGCGTACTCGACATAGAGAGTCTACTGAAGGGCTTCAGAAGGAAATTTTGTTCCTTTCAGACTTTTAGCTCTCAGATAGAATGGTGCAGAAAGGATATGTTTTTATGTAAAAGAAAAAGAATAATTTTCTACATTAACTTTGCTAAAATTATTATGTAGTGGATCAGTTACTAGGTTGTTCCTGTTATGTAGTCAAGTTTAGGCTTACGGGATTTATTGTAGAGAGTTTACACTGAGCCTCACTGAAATAAAAATAGAAGAAAAATTATTTTGCTTTGATCAAAAACAAAAACGAAAAATGGAAATAAATAATGCCACATTATGTTTAAGTATGAAGGAATAAAGATATTTAAATAGAATTACACACATGACCAAGGAGAGTCAGACGCAAAATTGGTTAGAATTTAAGCCAACATGCATCAAAACCATTTTCTCATCTTCAGAAGACACGTCTAAAAAAACCTGCATGCAAGTGTAGAGGAGAATTTCAAGAATCAAGAGCAAAGTTCTGCTGAGGGAAAGATCTGCATAATGATCTCATTAATAACAATCTCGTTGGTTAAAACTCTCCTTTCCTATCCTGTCTAGCCTTGACTTGCATATATTATGCAGGTTTTAAACATCTGTTTTAGCTGTTTTGCTGAATAGATGAGCCGGCTGCATAGCTAAAGCACATGACCTTCAGATGCTTTTTCAGAACAGCATCAGTCTGTCAGAGAGACTGCCAGTGGAAAAAAAAAAAGAGAGAAAATAAGCAAACAAACCACACAATAGTAGAACTTATTTTCCATTTCACTGGGAATCTTTTTTTGTTGTTGCTGTTTCCAGACCTGAAGTGAACCTGATCTGTAAAGCAACTTTCTAAACAGAACAAAAATAAGGCAAGATGAAGATTTTTAGTCGTAGTGATAAAACTTAGTGGTTTTGAATACCATTTCCTACCTGAAGTTATGTGTTCTTGGCTTACTGTAGTATTTAAAGATCTTTCTTCTCAGCACACCCTTAGGAAAAATTGCTAAAGCTTTGTAAATGTTATCTTAGAATTTTTATAATCCATTTTAGTAACATGTATGGAGTTAACACCCTGCAAGTGTTGGAGAATAAATAGGATTCCTACACCTATCTAACAATAAATCTAAAGAGAAATATTTGATAATGCTTCTGTGTTTCGTGTTTATCACAGACTACCCTGGGTTGTACGCAGACAGGCATTTTAAACACACACTTTCCTCAAGAATTCAATAATTTTTATCCTACTGTACCATATTAGATGAAATTATATTGGCTACCAATGTGACCAGTGTCATGTATTTCTCTTAGACTCTAGTACATCCACCCTTAAATAAAGATCTTGTTACCTCCAGTAGTGCAGAATGGAGAAGACTTCCCTTACCAAAAACAATTCACAGCCTGATCTAAGAGATTTATAAGAAATTTGGCCATGGTTTAGCATCTGGTAGAATTAGAATGTAAAACTAGAAGAATGATGAACATACAAAATGCTTAAGTTTCTGCAATAAATATAGTCCAGATGTCTGCCAAAAATTATGGCTAAAAATTTACCATTTCATTCACAAAGAAAAGATCAGTGCTGACTTACAATGCTCACATACTCATGTTGGCCTTCTACTGATGGTTCCCTTATGACCCTGAACCTGTGTCAAATTCTTGTTTACTGGAACCCAAAACAGAAGGGAGTCATCTGAGTGCAGTGCAACTCCTGTAACTACAGACATTCGTAAGTGTCCTGCTTGGCAGGATACTTGAGAAATTTTATTTGTACTAGGTTTAGCAGTGCATTCCTCTCTACATCCTCTCAGAGTGTAGCAATCTTCCAACTGGTAAAAGAGAAAAAGGAAATAGTCTTC
The DNA here is from genome assembly GCA_013400235.1 of Oriolus oriolus. Lineage (NCBI taxonomy): Eukaryota > Metazoa > Chordata > Aves > Passeriformes > Corvidae > Oriolus > Oriolus oriolus. The sequence continues at coordinate 259,268 of VXBT01011950.1, forward strand.
TTTTTCCTTCTCTTTCTTACGGAATAACAAGTTTTGTATGAAGGTGAGAAATGTCCTCTCTGGTTTCCAAAAAATTTCCTTGGGTCTTCAGAAGAATCTTGGGAAAAAAAGTGCTTATACTTTTTATGTAAATAGTTTACACAAGTATAAGTCCATTTCTCTTTAACTCTTTAACTCCTATGGCACATATGAATTGCCATATTCCAACATACAGCCTATGCTTGATATAGAATGAATGAGGTCAGAACATTTTAGTTTTTGTTTGACATGCCTATTTATGTGAATTTACTTTTACATACATCTGATATGCTCTTCCTCATACTCAGCTGATGCACAGGAAGTTCCACCTGAACACGAGGAAGAATTTTTTCACTGTGCAGGTGACTGAGCACTGGAACTGATTGCTCAGAAAGGTTGTGGAGTCTCCCTCACTGGAGATATTCAAGAACCATCTGAACACAGTCCTGTGCCATGTACTCTGGGATGACCCTGCTTGAACAGAGAGGAAGGTTGGACCAGATAACCCGCTGTGGCCTCTTCCAACTCAACCCTTTCTGTGATTCTGTAATATACATAATTTGATAGTGTTCTGATCAAGATCTTCAGCATCTAGATCTGTATGTAAATTTTGGGAACATAAAAAACCTAAAGAATAGTTCTAAAACAAATACTCAGCCACCAAATGTTTTAGTTTGAATCCAGAGTTCTAATATGTATTATTTCACTTCATATCCTCTTTCATCTGCCCAAACCTTTTAAGACAGATAAATATCTTGATTTTCTGAATTTTACACTTCAGTCCTAGAATCATTTGCAAAAACCCACGACCTCTGGATGCCTAAAGTAGTCTAAGTTACACCAGGTTTCTCAGAGTTTAAAGCAAAAAATTTTGAAAATCTTCAAGTGCAGACATTTCAGAACATCTTAGTAAAAACTGTTCTAATACTTGATATTCTCATTAAGATTTTTTGGTTTTAATTATATCTGGAAGAAATATCTTTTTACCTTTGACCATACAAGCATGCTGTATTAGACTGTGTTGACAGCCTTCCTAAGCTGAGTAACAATCCACTACTTTCCTTTCATAGATGTCTACCAGGTTGGTCAGGCATGATTTTCCGTTCCCAGAACAGTTGTTTCCAAACACTTGCTTGTTCTTCAGGTGATTGGAAATGGCTTTGTCTGGAATTTGCTCCATTTTACTCCATAATCTAAAGGACTGAGGTGAGACTTAACATCCTGTAGTTCCCTGGATTCTCCATCTGGCCCTTCTTAAAGATGTGCAGTTCAATTCCTCTTTTTGATTAGGCTGTCTATAGTCTGTAGGAAATGCTTAACACAACACTTCCCCGGGCTGCCCCCCGCAGCCAGAGCAACGTCACCAATGCATAGCACTGACTGGAAGTTGCATACAGCCTCAAACACCACCTTCATCTTCCCTGTACTTCACAAATTTCTGTATCTTCACCAATTTCTTCATTAACTTCCTAATTCTTGTCTCCATCTCACAGCTGCTGGCACTCCATGTGTTCTAGCTCTGTAGGAAGCCTGACAGAAACCTGCTTTGCACCTCTATCTCCTGTGCACAACAATTTGCTTGGCAGGAAATTTATTTCATTGATTTTTTAGCTCTTGGCAACAGCTCTATGACCTGGAGAACACCATTCTGGAGGTCCATTCTGCCTCCCATGCTGAGCTCTAAATCACTCTTAATAGGTTTGTCGATTAGATCTCTGTTTTCCCACATCTGAAGATATCTAGAGAACTGGCAGGACTCTGACAAAGTCCCCTATGGGATCTATCTGGAAGATCTATCAGAGAGCACCTGACACACTCAGTTGGACCAAGCTGCATAAATACGATGGTTACCAATCAACTTCAGAAGGTAGCTCAGAAGAAAGGATGAGACCTGTAGGTCCAGTGTGTCAAGACTGCTGGTCTTCTGCCAGAGGAATGTTGCATTTTCTCCTAGACTTAGGTACCTTACCCAAGAGTGTAGGAAAGAACCTTCTTCAGCTTGAGATCTCAGGTTTTATCAACCATGAAGTCAGGGGCCTCTCTTAATGATAGACGAGATATTTGCATTTAGGCTGATGGCTATTAGCCAGAGCCACAATCTGAAGTGAATAGCTGTACAGTTAGACCTTCTGCTCTTGCTTACAGAACTGACATGATGAACCATCCATATTTTTCTGAAGTCAGGCGTTCACCACACCATGCTGAATCAGCTGTCACAGCCTAACTTCATGGAGATCTAGTTCTGTTTCTGACAGCAGTTTAACTCTCTGATACATGAGTGTGGAATCATATGCTGTCTAATTAGCTGAGTCAATATTGAGTATGTAATGTAGCCATATAGTTTCCAATCCCAAAGCTCACTTGTTCAGGTTTAAGATGTACTTTCAGGTGTGTATGCTGTGCATCCCATGAATAAGCAGAGATGCTAGGGATAGTTTCTTCCTTTTTTCAGTTAATGGACATAGAAGCTTCTCAAACTATAGAGGTTTGTCAACAACCAAGGCAAAACCTCCTCAAAAATACAGATCATGGACAAAAGGAATTCAAGAGTGGAGCTGAAAATTATTTCCGCTAGACCAGATGTGCTTATTTCTTCTTTATGCTAATCATCGTGGTAGAGTATCACTTTGAATACAGATGCCTTTTAGCGACTTTCAATTCCTAAGACTGGCTAGCCTAAGCTGTTGTGCTGGTTTGCATTCCTACAGTTAAAAACTATTTCAGATACTCCACAAGCATTCTTCCTATGTGATAATGTTTGTTTTCTGAAAGTATGGAGAAAATATTTGCTGTTGAACTGAATTATCCTTCACAGTGTTGGCAGATTCTGGAAATTATTTTAAAAACCATCAAGGCTATATATTTTTTTTCCTGTTGGAAAGCTGCAGAAGCAAAGACAAGCTTTCCTTCAAAAACAAAAACAAAACAAGGTATCTGGTACCTTTGAAAAACACTCAGAAAGGTATATTCCTCTACTGGTGTTTTCATATTTTCTTTAAAGGAACATTTTATGTTTAACAGCCCTATTTTCCTGAATTGCTTTCATTTGGTGTTAAGTGTGCTGTTTCCCGATGTCTCAGGATGTTGGCCTGGTTTCTCTTGAGTTCAAAGACATAGTTTGTGTTACTCTTTTTGTACACAGCCACTTGCTGTAAAAACCAAGCTGCGGGAAAAGAACAAACAAAGCAATCCCTACTAAAATATTTGGCTGTATGGTCTAGCAATCACTTTGGCAGGAAAATATCTTGTGAACATACTTTTTCAGTTTTTCTTTTGAAGATATATCAGACTGAATTCTTGCTTAGAACATGGCAATGTGAGTAGGAAGGGACTCGAAGCCAATGGACTAAAAGAAAATCAAAACTATATTAATGGAAAATAAGCAAATCCATTGTATTTCTTTAATTTTTTATCTAGATTTTGATGGAATACACTGGAGACAGCTTGCTTTAAACAAAGCTAACCAAAATGTAGACCTGGATTGTGAAAGTACTAAATGACTGCAGTATCTCAAAATTTATTTTTTTAAAATACCAGTCTTTTTCCATGGTGACCTCAAGGCTGAATTGTTGTCAAAGGGATTTTACTAATTCCTGCTTCCATTAATATTTAGAACACAGAACATACAATATGCGCTAGTGAATTATTTCCGAAAATGACACTTTATAAACACAGGCCCAGTAAAACTCAGAGATCTCAATTACTTTAAGAAGTATATTGGAAAGAATTCTTTTTTTAGGTGCAGTGAATAAATAGAATATAAGCACGGTTACTATACCAAAGAATACCAGATGAGTATCCATAAAATGGAAGGATTCTCAAAGAAAAATCATTAAAATTAAAAGCTCATGGAATGTATCTTTAATAAAACTCTAGTCTATCCGAGTCTTCAGACTGGCTTTTAACCACAGTTTTATAAAAAACATTGGATTGCGAGAATGGCCCATAATGGATAAGAACATAGGTCCTTACTGCCTGATCGCCTGCCTCAGACAGCCACTACTGGGTGGAGAGATAATTGCATCACAATGTGGTGAAGACTGAAAGAGTCTGTCTCAACCTCTGCATCCTTTCCTGTTTGTTCTGCCTTCTTACTCCCAATCACACATATACCAGTATGCATATTCACAGTACTGCACAATGATGTATAACAGAGATGATTAATCAAGTTTTACTTAGTCCAGATCAGTGCTCTGTGAATAAATATGACTAATTGTTGAATTGTAATTAATAGAAATATTTTACTTTCTGCAATATTAAAGATGTTTGAAAAAAATTGTTGGGAGGGGTGATTTGATTTAAAGATTCTAATTTCTTATAATGTTAAAATATACTTATGGAAAAATTAATAATCACTCCATATAAATTTTTTCTGTGACATATGATCTTACCACAATTTCTGCTTGTGGAAATGTAATTATCCTGACAGCTTAACTATTCTAGTCAGGTATATTTTGTACTTAATCGGTTTTCCAAAGAAGGAAGAAAGTGGACATAGAAGACTATCCATTGAATACTGACACTCCTTATGTGGTTGGGCAAAATACTTCAATAAAATCTCTATCAAGCAATTAGAACTGGAAGGGACTTTAAAATCATATAGTTCCAACCTACTTGCCATGGGCAGGGACAGTTTCCACTAGACCAGTTTGCTCAAAGCCCAACGAACATGCCCTTGAACAGTTCCAAGGATGGGACAACCACAGCTTCTCTGGGCAACCTGTTCCAGTGCCTCACCACCCTCACAGTAAAGAATTTCTTCCTAATGTCTAATCTAAACCTGCTCTATTTCAGTTTTAAGCCATTAGCCTTTGTCCTATCACTATGTGCCCTTAAAAAAAGTCCATTTCCAGCTCTCTTGTAAGCCCCTTTTAGGTACTGGAAGGTGCTGTAAGGTCTCCCCAGACCCTTCTCTTCTCCAGGCTGAACAACCCCAACTGTCTCTGCCTGCCTTCACAGAAGAGGTGCTCCAGCCCTCTGATTATCTCTGTAGCCCTCTGGTCTGTCTCCAATAGGTTCTAATTAAAGCAGAGTCTTAGTAGCACATCTGTGTGTTCCAGTGTTTCTGTATACTTGTGTCGCACGCGGACATGAAGGAACACACAGACACCAGCTCTGAAAGAGAGAGAGTGAGCCCCAAGCACCCTCTCAGAGGGAGGCTTCTTTATTTTTATACACTTTTAGAAAACTTCACTGATTGGAAAATGACAATTACCACCCTTCAACCACATAGGCCAAAGGAGAGACCAATCACATTTCTCCGCCTTAGGAGAAGGAATGAAAACATTTGGTCAGTTAGACATAACATGGCTTATGTTTACAGAAAGTGTGTGAGAACTCTTAGCTACAGAATTAAAAACATTGAAAAACTGTGAACAGCAAGGCAACATACTTGTTGTGAATACTTCTGTCTAAAACATTCACGAGTTTAGTTTAAGTTATTTCAGTTCCCTAATTGAGATAATGTTCAAGGACAGCACTGAATTCATTTCTGACATTTCAAATTGAGTAGAAATAAGAACTAGATCCAGAGGGACAGAAATATTAACCAACATGCAAGTTAATTGTGTATTCTAGTCATCAAGACACTAAAAGGGGTAGAAATACTCATAGTGTTACTTCAATTTCAGGATGGGATGCCTTTTTCAAGGATGGGAATGATTTTTTTTTAGTGAAGTCCTCACTGTTATACACTTTTTAATGTTGTAACAATGGGGATTGACTGTTAGATAACTGATTTTCAGTGAGTGCTGTTAACATTTTGAGTAAATGCATCCAGAACTAATTAATCCAGAATAGATTCCCTCCAAGTTTTTCAGGTTACTTGATTAAGAATTACAACAGAGTAGTTGGAAAGAATCCCCATCTAGGGTTTAATGAAACAAAATGTATTTTTCATATTGATTAAAAAAAAATAAATCTTGAGAGTGTACAGCACCTTTCCTGAATAAAAGAGAGAATTTAGTCATTTAAGACAGGAAAAATGTGACAAATATTTGAAACTTCAGTTCCCTCAGAGAAATGCAGGGACAGTCAGTGTCTTAATACTTGTCAGATCCAAAGATCTAAGTAGACCTAGATGAACTTTGTGAGACTTATAAATATATTTCAACCACCAGTAATGCAATTGATTTTTCAGGTTCCATAATTGTGAGCTGTTTGCAGCAATGCAATTTTTAATTTATCTGCTCATGTCTTTAAATTACTGTATGGCTGTTCAATCCAAACAACACTCCTATCAATGATAATATTTTAGGCACTTTATACTCACCAGTAGATAGGTCATCTTTATCACTTGACACTATCTGTTTGCATTCTGAGCAAACGAAACTTCTAAGGGGAAGAAAAACTTGATGAAAGCAAGCTAGAAGGAAAATGGGAGCAGCCCTGAAGATAAGTTGAGATTTTAGCTTTTTTTTTCCCTTTTTTGTTTCCCCTCCCAGAATACATACCTATTTGACTTGTCTTCTGTGTCCTTATTCAATTGTAGAAATAATTGTGTGGGGTTTTTAGCTGTTTTTTTTTTTTTTTTATCATTTCATAAGATTTAGGGCCATCTACTTTTTTCCAACAATAGCTTAAAAATCTCTGTGTAGTCCTTGTCGCAAAAGCTGAAGTCAGTGATGGGAGAATCAAAGATGTGGACTGACCTTGTGTGAACAAAAATAGCAGATAAAATTCATAGGCTTCATAAAATAAATGGCAGTAATGGCCAAAATGTATGTTTGTGATACTCCTCAGGGCCTGAATGTGAATTTCAATACAATCCAAACAATTGTTAAGTCTTTCAGAAGAAACATCTGAATGGAAAATAATTCTTGGTATTGTTTTAAGTAAGCATGCTCACCATTATATATTTCTTCTGATTTTCTTTATGGTGCTCCTCATATTAATATCAGAGTGCTTTGGAAGTTATAACTAAATTTAACTATATTCTGACAAAAAGATAAAATATTTATGCGACAAATTATGATGATTAATGAAGTTTTATGAATGAAGACAGTTGCATGGAAGAAAGGTTAAGAAAGTCCAAGAGTTTTAGGGATTCAATTTGATACAACAAAAATCTGAGGTTTGTGGTTTTTTGTGTTTTGGTGTGGCATTTATTGTTTGTTTTCAGTGTTGTTTTGTTTGTTTATGTGTTTTTCCCCCTTCAAAGGATGCAAATATAATCACCTTTTAATCACATCTCATTTTGAAACAATTAGCTTTAGCTATTTTTAGCAGCAGTGGGCACATGTCATACAACCTTCAAATTTCTACTCTAACAGTTCTTACCTTAGAAGTTTGCTATTCTCTTCTCAGCTAAAGCACTTAAGCAGCATGTCCCATGGTTTCCAAAAGTGCACCAGCCACAAGATAATTTGCTCTTTATAACTGATGCATTACTCTTTTCAATAACTCCATATTTGCCAGCAAAAATTCCTTCAGACTGCAAGCATATGTCAAATTCAAATTAGAGAAAGCAGAAATCTGGTAAAAATATTTGCTTTCAAACAGGAGAGTTTTCTCTTGCAGCCTTTGCAGTAGATGTGCATGTACATCTAGGAATCACTTCATCAGTCAGCAACTGCGGCTCCTACAAATAGGATGTAATTAGCATGAATGAAAAGCAATCCTGAAAATCCCTTTACTGGACTTAGTAGCTTTTCCCCACAAAAGAGCAGATAACTTTTCAATATAACTCAACAACGTTATAGAACTAAAGTAAAATTTGCATATCTTTACCTTCACTGGAATAGAATTACATTTTTCAGCCTCGCAGAGTATTATAGCATGCATTTCCAAAATTTGAAACTTCTGCAAAATAATTAAGTTTCCACTTATTGCAAAACTTTAAAATATTCAGTCTTTTAGAGGAAATTTGCAATGTGCATAATACAAACATTGTACACTACATTCTTATCTTGAGTCATTCTTCATGATGTTGCAGGCAGTATGAAATTTACATTTGAATAAAGAATAGAGTAACCATTTGTTGCATGCCTGTCTTGATCATAGGAATGGTACTACAAGCTACACAAAATCAGCAATAAAGAATACAAGAAATCAGAAATGAAATAAAACTTTGTCTGTATATGTAATTGTTACCTTCACTGATAAAATGTTGATAATAATACTTAAGACTCTGTCACAAAGTGTTGGTAGGATTAATTACTGATGTAAGATGAAAAATTATTTACACTGGCTAAGTGTCATAATTGCTATCTTAAAGGACAGAAATTAGATTGATCTGATCTTCTGAAGTGGAGCCTTGAAAAGGAATAAAAGGAAGCTTGTTAAAAGGGTCAGATTTATATTTAATATTTAATTTCCCAACTACTACTCTTACAATACATTTCAGTTTGCTCTTTTCTATACAATAAATAACAGCAAGCAACAAAGCAATTTTCCTTTAACAAATAATAAGTTGCTATCATAAGAAAGCCACATTCTGAATACTGTATTTGATTGTAGATTTATCAACATATGCAAGCCAGCAGTTTTCTCTTACACGATAAAACACAACCAAATTTTTCAGCAAGTTATTCTCTTGCAATCTTTCTAAAGCCTCTTTGTACTACCTTGTTTATTTTGTTCTTCAGTGAGTGCTTAAAAGAAAATCATGTACTTTACTCAACAGATTTACTGTACAAGGAGGGGGGAGGAAAACAGATTTATTAGCTGTCTCAGTACAAAAGTTTAAATCCCTTTGTTCCCTTTACCTTCTGTTTTATCTTAATTATACTTGCTCACATGAAACCAAAACTACAAATTCATCCTTTGGGAGTGATCCTGTTTATCCTGTTTAAACCTGGCTGTGTTAAAAGTTTTCCTTCATATTCTGTAGTTATTTGATAGATGGAGCTGTACTGTCCACAAACTGTGAAATGTCTTACAAAATGAAGGCTGTATTAAAGCCATGACAATATTTTTCTCACATTAAATATTAAGATGGAGGTAGGAATTCTTGTAACAAGATCATGGGTACACATTATTAGTTTATTTAATATTTGTGTGTTTATGTAGTCCATTGACTCTGGCTGGCCATTAGGCAAGGCCCCATCATGCTTCCTCCTCAACGGGACAGTAGGAGAAAAAACAGCAAAAAGCTTCTGAGTGGATGAGATCACTCAGGAATTACTGTCACTGGCAAAACAGATTTGATTATGGCAAATTGATTTAATCTAGAAATTAATTTACTCTATTGCAAATTAATAACAGAGCAGGCTAATCAGAAATAAGAACAAATCTAAAAACATCTTCCCATCAGCCTTCTTCCCAGGCACTTCACTCCCAACTATACTGTGCCCTCCCCCTCAGTAACACAAAGGGATGAGGAATGGGGACTGCAGTTGATTCATAACTCTTTCCCTCTGGCCCTCCATCCTCATGCTCTTATCTTGTTTCACTATGGAGTTCCATCTCTGTAAAGTAGTCCTTCCTGGGCTTTTTCAACCTGTGTCCTTCCCATGGGCTGCAGTTCTTCATGAATTGTTCCAGCATGAGTTCCTTCCAGGGGTTGCATTTCTTAAGGAACAGAGTGCTCCAGCATGGATTCCCCAGGGTTTCAGGTCCTGAGAAAAAATTTACTCCTGAGTGGACTCCTCTCCATGGGGTGTAGTTCCTACCAGGCACCTGCTTCAGCATGGCTACAACCTCCTTCAGGGCACATCCACCTGTTCTGTTTTGCAGTCCTTTATGGGCTGAAGGATGGATAGCTGCCCCACCAGGGACCTTCAGAGGAACAACCCCCCATGGTCTTCACCACAGTCTGCAGGGGAAATCTCTGCCCTGGTACCTCGAGCACCTTCTGTCCTCCATCACTGACCTTGGTATCTGCAGAAATGTTTCTCTCTCATATTCCCACTCCTCCATCCCAGCTCCTTTTTTGCACAGCGTTTTTTTTATGTCTCGGACCTGGCTGGAACAGACTTGTCAGACAAGGGGGCAGCTTCTGGTATCTTCTCACAGAGTGCATATCTGCAGCCCCCACTACCAAAACTTTGCCATGTAAATCTAATACAATTTAGAATAGAGTCTTATAATTTGTTCAACAAATATCACTTTCCTTGGTTCCTTGGTAACAATATACATTTTCAAAAATGAAAAGATTATGCCTTAAAAAAAGCTTTGAACTATTATGGACCATAAAATTAGTTACGTGGGAAGGAAGTCTTTCTACTCAACTAATAAGAATGGCTAGGCAGGTGTTCATATGAAAGAATAGTGAGTGAGAACAGACTCCCCATGTTTCTCCACCTTCTCCCCACGTCTTCAAGTGATGGACACTAAAGTTTCACTGGTGGGATACTGGGACCAGTGTCACAGATGGAGCGGAGTGCTTCACTTATAAGAGAGAAGCAGAAATATGTTTGCTGATATTAAATGAGTTAACAAAGTTTGGTAATAAATATGACAGTGATTTAAGGAGATTCAATGGCAAAGTACACTTGGTTATTTACTGCAGAGAAGACAGGGTCAGCGAAACTGCCAGGGAGATCTTCCTGTTCAGTCATGAGACTCAGAAAGGACCTCTTTGCTTTCTAAACTTTCTGATGGGAGTTTAGATGTGGCTGGATCCAGACTTAGTCCTGGACTTGGTTTATGTCTAAAGGATTATGTATGCACAATCAGTCCTTTATTCCACTCAGCTAAGGTTTCAAAGTTTCAGTGCACTTAGTCCCAGTTCACTTACTGAGTATCTGATGTGACAAGGACTCTGTCAGTTTTGAGAGGCATCTCTACTCAAGGGGAGATCCTGGCATGCAGCTGCTGCCATGCAGGAAAGCTCAGCAGGCCCTGAGCTAGGGCTGTCCACTATTTATGGAGTATGATGGTTGTCTTGCAGTTTTATTTGCATAACAGCTGTAGTTTTGGTGAACACTCAACTAGCCCTTAGCTGTTGAGCAAGATTCATTGTGTTGTTATCTGTAAAACAAAGGCAGCCATCATAACTACCACGGGTGGCAATTGCTCAACCAGAAAAAGGTGTAGGGGTGAGCAGAACATCACAAACAGCCATGTCCCCAGAGCTGCTTGCTCCCATGTGTGTGACAGTTCTGTTTCCATGTGACTAGCACTGATGGTGGTATCTGCAGCAGCAAAAGTCATGGAGAGGTAATGGTGGTGCAGTGACAGCAGCTGGGGGAGATTTCTCTTTGTCTTTCCCCTTTGGTGGAAGGATGCAGAGGTAAGGGAAAAGAGTTGAGAAATATAAGTCTCTTACTGCAGGCCACATACCATAACCATGAAGAGCAGAAAGCAAGGAGGGCTGTCATTCTCTGCTGGCCAGCATTGGAGTCAATCAGTGTGGGAACAAGCTTTTGGTTTGATTCCCTCCTACAGTGTATTGTAGTAAACTGCATTATCAATGCAATTTAAAAATGTTGGAGAAACTATCTGTAACATTGCAAGGATGTTTAATGTAAGGAATAAAATAAATATATTTCAAATTATTTCTAAAAATTCTGGTTTAATTATGGCTATAAAGTCCTTTTTTGGTGTGTTCAAAAGAGATGTGAGGCAGCAGAGAACTTTTCAGCTGCTTGTTTTGAGTTTTGCCAGCATGAAGATATTTCTTTCCCTGTTTTCTGAATATTAAGCAAGGAGCCTGCTCTGTATTTCGAGCCTTTATCATAGGTGGACAGAGACCAAATGGTGAAACTGAGATAACAACACCAAAAGGGAATCACAGTGCATGTAATACCAGAGAAGGGAGTGAGTGGAGAAAGACAAAAAAGCACCAGGGCAACAGTGAAAATGAGAGAGTAGAAGAGAAAAAAGCATGACTGAACAGAGGACCCTGGAGGAGCCTGCAAAGAAAGATGCATTTTGAGGAAACAGATTTACAGAATGAAAACTATTAAATTTGAAGAAACAGAAATCCACAGCAGAGAAGAATTGAAAAGTAATAATACAGCTTCAAGAGGAAAACCAGAAAGACTGAAATCTGGAAGAGAGGTAAACAAAGTGTGGGAGAAGAGCTGCTGTTCTGGTCATTTGTTTACCCAAAGTGTATGGAAGTCACCCTTCTGAAAGTCCCCCATTTATAATTCTGGCCTACAGCAAAACTACTCTGAAAAAATCCAGTCTCAGTTATTTTCACCTTCTTACTCTGCCATTCTCATTACTCACTCAACGGGAGCCACAATGTAAAAAAATAACTGAAGTTATCAGCTTCACAGCATTTTATATCGATCCACAAATATGAGTGTCATGAGCAGTTTTTCCCAGGATAAAAAAATCAGCAGAAATTGGAAAGGAAGGTGGCTACCTGGGGATACTATTGCTGAAATATGACTTTGAACAGAGAAAATGTGCTCTACCTGTAAAGAAAACATGGTCAAAGTTTAGGTAAAGAGTTTTCAATTCTCATGTTGCTCCATTTTTATGTATTTTTGTTCTTTTCAAAATTTGACCATCAATAGTGCAACAGAATAATACTTGAAATAAATTGAAAAATTTAATGAATAATAACAAAAAATATCTTTTTCTTGACATTCAGAGTGTGAGTAAAAGATAAAATATGTTAGTATATACCACTGTGTTTTGAGACAATAAATTCTGTAACTCAGTATTATTGTGGAAGCAATTTCTGTGGGAAAAATGTCACTATTTTCCTTAATGAAACATGAGAACACAGATGTATAGAGTGAGGAATAGTTTAATATTTGATTTTTACAGAAAATTCAGATGCACTATTGTTGATTGGTGTCTTCTATGTAACAGCAGAGATGTATTTACTGCTCAAGACGCTTAACCTAAATTGTATTTTTCCATAAAACTTAAAGTAGCACGGTCCTTTCATTGATAACACTCTGGAGATTACTTCAGCCATTTTCAAGTGTTTCATGCATACCATGAAAAGTTTGCAAACCACTGAAACATTGGTTAGGTTATTTTCAGAATACATTTTTCAGGTGTTTGCTAAATAACATATTTTACAGGTACCCTACGTTTCACATTTGACTTTCAGCATGCAAATCTTTCAATGGAAACAAAATACTTTGAATATTTCCTCCAAAAGGGACAGAACTAAGTCCTGAAAATCTTAAACAATTTGAGGTTTTCTTGCTTATATTTTAAAATACTTAAGTTTAAGGAGCCTTAATAAAGTGAAATATCAGTTTAGTGTACAATTTTATTTCCAGGTGCGTAATATTATCCTCATTTATATCTTCCTTGTTTGTTTTTTAATATAAACATCACAGATAAGGTGCTATTGTTTTTCTCTCTTTTTAGCCTCCTTGTTCTTGTTTATGTCAAATATGGATGTTGAGTGGCTCTTTCCTGCTCTTTAGGAAGTAAGGACACCTAGAAAGTAGTTGCCATAACTGGCTCTAAGAATAAGCCATTGGCATATTGGCATTTCTGCACATTGGTAAGATATTCTAAAAGAGACCATCCACAAAGTTAGAACTACAGACCTCAAGTACCACTTAAATAATTTAATGTATCAAACACCTTCACTGGCTGATATCAGTGTTTTAATTGGAGATGAACTTGAGCTGTAAATTCCTGAATCTAATGGATTATGCAAAGCTTGTGAATTTCTGAAAGTAAGTTATTTTAGTCTTAGAGTCTTATTTGTCAATAACATATTGCCGAGTTATGCATAAAACCCTGCAAAATCAAATTCTTAATGTTAAATGAACTTGTGGAATTGTAAGTTAATTTAAGGTATGTAAAGACCAAGTATTACAAGACTAACTACACAGAAGTGAAAAATGCTAATGTTTATTTGGGTTTTTATCTCAGTGCTTTCTTTTATTTTTATCTCTACCACAGAAATATCTGGAGAGTTCTGTCTAGAATCTGTTGAAAGAGATACTATGTTAATTGTAGCAATAGAAGACCTTTGTTCCATTGAACATTCAGAATTATAGCAAAAGTTTAAAGTAAAAGGAAATAAGAAAATTAAGGGGGACCTTATGCTTAAAGATTATTGGTTTCACTGGACATACAGAGAGCCCTCTAGGTCAGTTACACTAAGTCCTCAATTGTAGAACCAGACAATACTAGAAAAGTGCATTCTGTCTGTTGAATAGATCAGGGGGATGAAGATCACTGAGAAAAGTAGTTCTTTTTCTGCTTGGGGTGTTATTTGCTTGTGATTATGTGATTATGGTTATGGTAGATATGTTTAATAACAGTATGTCTTATTAGATTAAGCAGTCTGAGGATAAAGGCAAAAACTAGAAAGTTTACGTATTCACTGTGGTCTGCTTCTCAGTCTTGTCACTCAGACATGTTTTCCCTTCATTTTCTCTACGGACTATACAATGTAAGCATTGTTGCCTCTTCCAACATCATATAGTAAATATTCCCTTATGCTGTCCACTCTCAAAAAGATGGGCAGCATTAAAAACAGTGGTTATCCACCAGTAGGAAATTGTAATAAAGATGCTGAGTTATACCATAAGCATTAACCTGACGTCCCAAAGATGTGCAGATAAATGTTCATTTTCAGGTGAATGCAGTCCATACCCACAATAGCTTTGATGGAGATTACATGTCTACAGTCAGTACAGGTAACCCCAGATTTTGACTACAATTTTTATCATGCTTGAATTAAAATTGTAGTAGAGTAGGCCATATTTTCAAAATAGTAAAACAAATATTTGGGTTTATTTTGTAGTTTTAGAATAAGTATTTAAAATGAAACCTGCAAAACAGTGGATGTTTCTGTTTTAATATTTTTAGAAGGCCATTAGTACTAAATCAGATTATTAGAGAAAGAATTTTTTTTTTGTGAGATTCTCTGTTGAAAAGACATCTTTGCATTGATTTCAAATTACATCTTGGTTTTTCTCTTCACTTATATAAATTTCTGAGAATTGGATTAGACTACATCTGATATAACTGCTTTGGTGATAGCTGTTATTTGAACATTCACCTAAAAGGTTTTTAATCTCAGTTGTGATATTATGTTAGAAATGGTGCCCAGCAGTCACTGAAATCTCCAGATTTTCAATTGTGTAACTATTAGACCTCCTCATTTATTACATTTTATTGTACTATTTGTCTAGTCTATGTCTAGATTTTATTTGAATTGACTTTTTTCCCTACTCCTTCAGTGACTACATTTTTTCTTTTTTTGATTACAGATAATGGCTACAGATGTAGACATGAACAAGTGAAGTGATTTCTCTGACTATAAGAAGACAAAGGATCAAATGTGGCAGTATATTATTTCTTCATGAGCATGGTAGAGGAAGGTACTCTTCAAAGAGAGTCAAAACCAGTTGAAGATTAAAAAACATTTTTTAGAAAATCAGTGGAAGAGCTAAGGTGAAAAGCGAAACCTTAGTACATTAGCATTAGAATAATTGTACAGTCAATTCACTTGCACAAAGCTATGTGAATATCAAAATAAGTCAAATCAATGTGGAAGATTTATATTTCAAGTAATTTGGTCAAAGTTTTATTCGAGTAAAATACCATGAATTTGCCTTTCCACACTTTTAATCTTTAGTGTGAGGTTAGGAAGAACTATTGGAAATATCTGTATAAAGATACTTAATTGTAAATATAAGAAGAAAAGGAAAGTGAGATATCAAGAGCAATGTTCAATTTTTTGTATTAAAAACATTTTGAAAACTGGTTGGACAGACAGTCAAGTTTCTTACAGACTGCTTATAGACAGTACCTTGACATAAATTAGCAGAATCATTTCATAATATTCAGCCGACACAGAGGGTTGCATTCAAAAAACAAAAAACCAAAAAATTCTCTGGAAGCTGTTTGACCTTTTGCTTCATTTACTTCTAAAAGCTCTTGGCTACATTGAATTGTAAAGCTTTGCTTGGTGAAATTTGTGGCCCCAACTAATACAAGATCAGTGCCGAAGACACGGACTCTTGTGAGTTAAACTTGTCTGGCTGCCAGGTGCTCACCAACCTATATTCTACACAAATGCATTACTTTACATATATATTTGCAGCTGACAGATTGCAAACAGATATACTGCGTCAATTGGAGCCAATCATATGGCACTGCATCATTTACTGGGGAAGAAAAACTTTCAAAAATAGGAAAGGTTAATTGCAGTATCTAGAAGAACAATGTGGTATGAAAATTAATAGCCATTTTCTACTGCAGAGCACAGGGCTAGCCAAATACTTGCTCCCCAAACACATGCAAAATTTATAAGATGTTGTACTGTAGTATATGGCTCCGAACTGCATCCAACAAGGATTTTGGCATAGTCTCCATGTCGTTCTGCCTGTATTAGTATGTCATAGTGAATACAAATATTTGTTTATAGTCTTGCAAATCCTATTCTAAGATTCTTTAGTCAGCATTTTAATCCAAAACCAGGTCTGGATTGGTGAAAATTATGTCTATTTGCATTTCCATGTAGGTCATTTTAAAACTGAGATTCGCTTAAAATTTCAAGATGTTAATAACATAAAACTTCAATTTTGACATTTGATGCAAGTTCAGTTATTCAGCTCTTATACCCACACAGTTACCTGTAATGTTGCAGGCAGCTCTAATCCACAATTAGAACTTTCTCCATAATCAGGTAAAAAATGATGAACATTTCAGTCCTTTGATTAAGCATCCAGTATGTCTTCTTTAAACTTATTCAAGTGAATCCATCTGTTTCCTGGACTGTGGGAATCCACATCAATGACCATACAAAATATTTGCCTCCTTCATTTTCACCTGTTTAAACAGGGAAAGATTATTTAAGTCCCATTGATTATGATTCTCAAATTCTTTGCTCACTTTTGGGCCATTAATCGGTTGTGGATTCATTGGTCATTATTAATATTTTTGGTCCCTTTTTTGTGATTTTGCATTTATCTGGATATATTAAAAATATGCTGTTTTCTTGATATATATATAGGCCTTTATCAGTCCTTCTTTAGTTACTCCTACTTCAAACTGAGGGTACCTGATGTTTTTATGAGAAATATGTGTGTTGTCTCTTGAGGCACTTTTTTAGATGATAGGACCGTATTGATGAGAATATGCTTTATTATCTCATGCTGATTGAATGCTGTATCAGTGTACTGGAACTGGTTGGAATAGAGATAATTTTCTTCATAGAAGCCAATTTGGTAATGGTTATTAGATCTATGCTTATAACACCACTGTTGCTAAACAGTGCTTGCACAGCATCTAGACTTTTGCTATTTCTCAGTTTGCCCCTGCATATGAATAGGCTGGGAGCAGACAAAAGATTTGAAGAGACTAGAGACAGGACAGCTGATCTGAAATGACTAAAGATATATCCCATGCATTATGACATCATTCTCAGCTACAAAACTAGGCAGGGTTGTAATTTTCCCAAAGTAGTCTGTGTTTGGGGATTGGTTGGAAACCAGTCTGCTAGAGGGAAGTGATGAGGGATGATCTTTGTAGCAATTTTAAAACATTTTTTACCCTTCATTTATTAAATTGTATCTTGATCCAGAAAGATTTCTTCCTTTTGCCCTTATGATCCTCTCCACCATCCTGCTGGGCAAGAGTGAGCAAATAGTTTGTGAGTGCGTAGTTGCTGGGTAGGGTCAAGCTACTGCTATCAATCATTCTATTAATGTGATTCTGATCACTATCATCCATCCTTAAAGTGCTAACCTAATTTTAACTTTCTTCCTGTTCCTTAGAAAATCTGAAACATAACAAAACCTTTAATATGAACATTACAATTCTGAGGAAACATTTAATTATCTGTTTCGAGTGGCAGGTGAGTTAAAATCTCGGTCTTGGCTATAATTTATAAACAACTGTGTATTCTTAGTACATTTGTGAAGAAAGATTGTTTATTTTTATGCATCACCTTTAACACTAAGTGGAAGAATACAATGGCTCTGACTTTGATTCCCTCTATGTCTGAAGCCATGCTTCCATTTAAAAATTTCACTTGAAATATTCAATACCAATATGTTCAATCTAAATTGCTTCATATATAATTTGGTCATTCAAATGAGTGTTTGAAATACAATAGAAAACAGTTATCACAGGAGCTATCAAAATTTTAACAATTTTATTGTGGAAATGCATTCTCCTTCAGAAAAAACATCTTCTATTATACCAAAAGTTTTTCAGTCACTTACTGTTTGTCCTCTTTTCAGTGTGCTTACTTCTTGGCCACATAGCATTTTGCATTCATTACAAGAAGAGGCATACCATGCATGGAATGATAAAGAAGTTTATAAAGAACATAATTCAGTGACTGATGGGCCCAAAGGGTTATACCTGCCAAAATGCATTAACTACTGTAATGTGATATAACAAACTGTGATGTGACTTGCTTGACATAATACAGTATGTCACTTAGGAATTAAATGAACAAATGAAAGAGTAAAACTAGAAAAAGTCTAGTAGGGGAAGAGTTGCAATTTTAATTTCTCGTTTTATAAAAGAAGATGAAATTGTGTTCACTGTATAACAGATTGGTGTCAGGTGAAGTGTTTAGAAGTTCAAGATAATTGGTATTCTGAGAACTCCCAGGGTGCTGAGTAATCCTGCCTAATGCTGGGAAGGACCACCATCTTGTGGGAACTATGGCCAGAACAACAAATATCTGAGGTATTGATGGAACATACTATAAAAATAAAAAATAAGTGAACAATACATAACACATTCACAATGAAATTAAAAAATCCTATACAATGAAGTATTCAGAGATATTTTTCCCTACTCCCTGAATACAAAGTAGATAGTTAAATCCATGAGTTTAAATTATTGGGCCTAATTCTAGATGAAAGAGAACTTTCTTTATCCTTTGACCTTGAGTACAAAAAAAAATTCAGACAGGTAACACTTTTCCAGTTACTGAATATAACATGATCGTAAATGTAACTGTTAGAAACCAATCACTGCTGTATTTAGGCAAGAATGCAAAATATCACTCATGTCTACCAGAACTGGACAAACAAAATATATGGGAAAAAACATAGATCAAAATACTCTGTGAAGTCTTGAACAGAACTGATTTGCACTAATTTGTGTGCTTGGTTGCAAGACAAAGAACTCTGAAACTTGAAACAGCATCTTACAGCTACACCTTTCTGCTTTCTATTGTGATTGTTGTTATCATTATTTTACATTGCAAGGGATTTTTCAGAGGTTTTGGAAACCAGGGAAAATTTAGGAATGGTCTATGAAAACTCATACATTTTCCATTAGTAGCAAGAGTTTCCTCAGTTAGTTCTGCTGCTTTTTAAAATATAACCATATGCTGAGGATAGGATTTGTTTTGGCACTTAATCATGACAATGTATTATTTTACAATGGACTTCTTCCATGTTCATGAAAACAAACTATTGAAACACATTTAACACCAATTTCTGAGATGCAAATAGCATTTGTCAACTTGCATCAGATACATCAGTCTTGTATTCTGACAAAATTAAAAAAACACTTCAGACAATAACACAATTACTGTTAAAATGCAAAGAAAACCCCATATATCAGTGGAGATATGTAAAGAAAGTGTTGACTCATTAAATGCTACAACATTTCTGATATATCTTCTGACAATGATGAATACAGAATAATGATTTTTTTAAAAAAATATCCAAAATATAATTAAAACACATCTTTGAACAAGAGGTGTAAAACAACATGCAGAGGTCTGACTTTCTGTGAATAAATGACTTTATGGCAGAGTGAATTGAAATATAAATTTCACAAGTACTTTCAAAACATGTTTAAATCTATCAACATGATGTATACCTTATGGAGTGCATACTTTGTGTCTGGTCTTATGTCAGTGCGTATATGTATACACATATATATACATATATATGTATGTGTGTGCATTTGATAATGAACCCGTTTCTGCTTATTTATTTGAGTTGAAATTTAGAATATCCTTTTAGAATTCTTACATTAAGTACACTGGTGCAGAGACATGTCAGGATTCCTGCCAATGTTTCCACATTTTAAAGGTCACTATTAAAATTAATTATTAAAATTAGATAAAAGAATGAAACCTGTTTCTTGAATTTGCTGCTCACATAGTCCTGAGAAGTTCATACCTGGTAAAGCATCTTTGTCACTGTGTGCTCTGAGTGAGCCAGTGCAGCCTTGCAGAGGAGCCATGTAGCAATTGCTTTCTGTATGATTGCCCAGCTTGTGAGAGCTACCAAAAAAGAGCGTGTCTAACCAGGGGGAAAGTCCAAAGAGGTAAGAACTGCTTTATTGCATTCTACTTCTTTCTTACTGCTTTGTGAACCTCAGCACAGGAGAAACCCTCACCCCAATTAGGACACTATAACTAAGTTACGTTAAAATACAGTATTAGTATAGATAAAAAGAAAACACTCTATATGGGAAATGCAATCCTTGTGGAAACTACTACCACACTCATGATGCTCTGAGGGCTATGGGGGAGAAAATGATTGCCTGATGTGCAAGAGAAATATAAAAGATAAATGCAGAGGGGATTGTGCAACACAGGCTGCAAGAAATAGGCTAAGAATCTTTTGTTTTATTATTATTTTTAATGGATAAATATAAGAATTGAGTGAGAACTATGAATACCTAACGTTGAGTTAATTCTGGAGGTATTTGGATAGTTGAGATGGGACTTCAGCCACATTGTCTGGTTGGCCTATACACTTTTATTTTACGGAGTCATGAATTTTGCTGGCATCAGAGCAAAGATGAGATTATTAATTTTAAGGGATTGAAAATTCAAAAGATTGACCTGACTAGCAAGTTTCTATAACAGCAACTGAGAAATAGTAACTTGTATTTGTTGAAGACAGAAAAGGAAGACATGCCTCTGCTGTTTCCTCATGAGGAAGTGAGTATACCTTTGACTCATTTCAACTGTTTTCAAACAGAAGCAAGATGGGCTCCCTAGAAGCCATGATGGGAGATGCCTGAACACTTCTTGTTCAGCAGCAGCAGCAGCCATGAGAATGGTAGTGTGATTTGGTAGCAGGGTTAAGAGGGGATGTGAGCTCTAAGAGTGGATAGGGCCTCTGGGGTCGTGGGACCTCTGGCCTGCCTTATCACCATGGGAAAGTGATGACGTTTCACAGTGCTTACTCCCAAGTGCCAGCTGGAGTCCCAGAAGTAGCTCCACAAGGGATATGCCTCTGCCTAGGCCCTGAGCCACTGGATAATGGAGCAATGACTGTAAGCAAGCAGGCACTGTAACATAAGAAAGAGAAAACAGAAAATGAAAAGATTCTTTGGAGTGGGCCTTGGAGAGGAAAAAAAACCCTGAAAACCATATTGCATGCGGGAAAGAATAGTTAGAGGCTGCACTCAAACACTTCTTTGGGATGATTGACCCCAAAATTGGCACGAGGAGTAAGGCTCCTTCTTCACTTCCAGGTGTGCATTACCAAAGTAGGTCTAGGCTGCTGGGAGCAGCTGAAAAGGAACGAATTTCCTCAGGTAGAATCAGAGCTGCTTGAGCCTGATCCACCTGTCATCATGCACAAGAAAATCGAAGACAGTGGACTGAGACATCCATCTGTCAACCATTTTATCTGTCTTAGGAGGTTTATTGCATGTCATGAGTTCAGGTGTAAAATGGTTGTAGAGACATTGCCAAGATTCATCTGTTTTTCAAACTGTTACTCTTTATTGTCTATGTGACACCAACAATACCACCAAGGAAGATCCCGAGCACATCACAAGAGACTTTAGAATTCTGACAAAGTATCCTTTGACTGTTGGAGTGAGAGCTCCTTTGGACCCAGGCTCAGAGAAAAGCCAAAGTACCAGAGATGAATTAAAACTTTTGGATAAGCTGAGATACATGAAGTCACACCAAAGTGAAATAGAAATATAGATTTTTAACTTTTGGAAGAAATACATGCTAAGTGCTTTAAATATTGAAAAGCTGCAGCAAAGAGATCTTAAGCACAGTTCCTACTGCAGCAGTGTTACCCTTTCACAGAATTTCTCTACTTCAGGCAAAACATAGATGGAACCATACTGCTCACATTTTTTAGGTAGAGTGTTCACATAAACAATAAGAGCTGATAGAAACTATGTATGCAAATCTGTGTAATACCTATGCAATGCTTGTGAAAGATTTACGACTATTAGAATTAGACCAGGATAGGTTAAAAAAGAAAAACTAGAATCATGTGTTAATTTTATTGGTCAATTAACAAATATAATCCACACTTCTGTAAGTTTAGGATTTAGAAGAAGAAACTGTTTTTTGCTTTCTGTTTGCCTGCTGCTGCTGCTGCTGTTACTGCTTGGCTTTATCATGTATCCCCTTCGAACTCTACCTTCAGAAAACTTTGGGACTATGAAATAAAGAACTTTAGCAGCACAGCAGCCTTCTCTGCTCTTTCACCCTTGTCCGAAAGGGAGGGTGTCCCATCAAAAGCTCAACATTTGACTGCCTTATGGTGTGATATAGAGAAGATGGATCCAGATTTTACTTAGAAGTTCACAATGAAAGTTCATGAGGCAACAACTATGAGCTGGAACAAGGCAAATTCCAATCAGATATTAAAAATAATAATTTTAGCATAAGGGTGATCAAATATTTGAATGAGCTGCTCAGTGAGTTTATGTAGTCTTTATCCATGGAGATATTAACAGCTGGCTTTATATGATTCTGAAAAATATTATCTGATTTTGAAATTTGGTGTAATTTCAAAGTTGTCTCTTGCTCTGAGCAGGGTATGGGGTAGGACCACTGGATGCCCAGAGCTTCTTTTCAACCTAAAATTCTATGACTTATGAGACAATATTTGAGACAGAGAATTTCAAATTTTTCTGTTCAGTACAGATTTTTTTTTCAAATGCTGAAGTAGCTTAGAACTGAATATAGCATCTGATAATCGTACAATACTGATTATGCTCTTTAAGTGTTTAGATAACTGACATCTACTGCTATAAGCAGGAATTTCTAATCAATGCCCTCTAGTCTCACTAACCAGCCCTAAGTTCTCCTGTAAATTAGATGGCCAAAGCTCAGTTATCTCTTTCACCAGGTGAGAGAGCAAACTAGCCTGTTAGCCCACTGCTTGTTTCTTTCAACTGTTATACTCTCAACCTGAATGACTTTTTTTCCCTTATCTTAAGGCACTTAATTGTGCCTTACAAGGCACAAGGCATCATTGTGAGGAAAAACTGCATGTTTAAATTGGCAGTGATAGAAGGACAGGACATACAAGAAAAAAAGGAAGGAAGAAAGAAAGAGAGAAGGAAAGAAATACAGTTAGTTTAAGAGGCTAGCCTTCCTAATTCTAAATGCCTCATACATAGTCCTAGAGTTCAAAGATGCAGAAGAAAAAGCAAGAAGGAACTACAGAGTGAGATGAAGCAACACAATATCTCCATGCTCGCCCCATCCTCACACATGAAAAGGTTTATTGTGCTCAGAAAATCAAGTAATGCTTTCACTGGAGGATAAAAAGTCTGTAAGAAGCCACAATTTAGTGTCTATGGTAATACTAGCACAGTGGAGGTGATGAAAATCAATGCTGTTGGTGTTCACTGTTTTTCTTAATAAGCGGAATCCATCAGATGAAGAAGACCAAATGTACTTCCAAAATCTGGGGTCTTGAGTACAGTCTTCGGAGCAATGCATTGGGTTGGTTTTAGTTTCTTTTTTTTTTTTTTTTGTAAACATTTGCAATAAAGTAACTTCATAAATTTTCAAAGTTTCAGTTCATAAGTTGCAAAGAATTACTTTGCAGGAGCAATAAATGAAAGAGCAATAAATTCATTGGAAACAAAAGAAAAAAGTAATGTTTTAGGTAATAATAAAAATTACTGGAGCACAGAAAATTGATGTTAGCCCAAAAGTTACAAACATATTTTTTAAAAATAATTTTTGACTTACAGAAAAAAGTACTATTAAAGATATTTAAATTCATCAGAGACAGGTGTTTGGAACCAGCAAAAAAATCAACATTCCTTCAATTCTTTAAATGCATCATGTATTTTATAATAATCTCAAAAGTATTTAAAATTGCATGCTTGTCTAGTCTGTTTCTCTACAGAAATGAATGCCATGACAGCTAAGGAGCAACCATACTCAGAGCACATTCAATGCCATTTGAGTTTGATGTCACAACATTCAGAAAATAGGTGAATTAGAGGCCTTGAATAATCTGAGAAAGGTGGCTTCTGGAGTAGCATGATATGAAGCTGTATGCAAAAGGATTAATATGATTTAATGTTGTGAATGAGAGCAAATAGGTTTGGAGGGAGGTAATTTCATTAAAGTAAGACAGTTTAAAGGGTAAACAAGGGAATAAGAACTCAGGAAAGTGACAGAAATGAAAGAATATCAGCAGGCTTATTGGCTTGAGATTGTTGACTTAATGGGGGGAAAGCTGCATTTTGATTTTAAACTTGATCCTTCCTTCTTTGATCAAATATGGACAGGTGAACATATGACAACAGGAAAAAATAGCCAAAGCATCCATCCAAAGATGGAGAAAAATACTTATATCTTTTTCTGGGTGTCTCAGCTCTGATTCTCAGCAACACTGGCTGCACTGAAACTTACTGAAAAGTAAGCTTCTTTTGCAGTTAAGTCAAACATAAGATACTCAAGATGTACAGATTCCTTTCCCTTTCCCTTTCCCTTTCCCTTTNCCTTCCTTTTCCCCCTCCCCTTCCTCCTTTCCCTTTCCCTATTCCTTCCCCAAGGTATATTTCCTTTCTTCTGCAAAATAAATAACTAGACTATCTTAAAAACATCCTGAACTTGTGGAGTTTAGTTGGTAGCCATTTATGCTCTACACTATTACACAGTTTTAAATTTCTTGAAGTGGGACACTGAGAGGGTATGGCTCCTGTGAGTGTTCACAGACATATTGCCAAGTGTTTCCAGACCAGGCAATGCTTTCAAGACTCTAACCTAAGTGAATTTATCATTAATCTCTTCTTCTTCTTTTTTTTTTTCTTTTCCCCAGAAAGCATTATGGTTTCTTTTAAAAAAGAGAAATAAAGGTTTATAAAGGTTGGAAATTGAATAATGAAAGCATAAAGGGCAAGCAAATGTCTAAGAGCTTTCATTCTTTGAATGTGTTTCCATGTAGATTATGTTCTATCCAATACTGTCCATCTTACTAAATTTAGCTATTTTTAGTCTATGAAAATTATGCAAATTTTCTCTGCAAACTTTTTCTCACTCTGATAGACTGAGAGGCATCTCAAGATAGAGTCCTCATAATACAAGACAGAGTAATTAATCTAATTTGAGTGTTTTCAGGGATATATGTAAGCAGCTTTTCTAGTCAACCTCTGACCTTTTT
Organism: Oriolus oriolus; assembly: GCA_013400235.1. Classification (NCBI taxonomy): domain Eukaryota; kingdom Metazoa; phylum Chordata; class Aves; order Passeriformes; family Corvidae; genus Oriolus; species Oriolus oriolus. The sequence continues at coordinate 284,479 of VXBT01011950.1, forward strand.
CTCCTCAATGAAGGAAATATTCCAAGGTTTCCAAATATCTACGTTTTCCAAGCAGACTTTCAATCTGTATTCTGTGATGACACAGCTCCAACACAGCATTTCTTTTCAGTTTCTGCCGAGGTAACTTTCAAAAAAAAGGTAGTTTCTAGACAAAGAGGAAATTCACCACTGTGAGACTTGTGAAGCTACTCTTAGACAAACAGTTTTAATATTTTTCACTTTTGCTGCAATATAAATTATAAATTGAGATCTTCTAAACAGTCTTCATCACATTTTAATTAGTTTAAATGCTCACTAGGTGATTTGCTGAGTGCCCCATTTACACTTATTGCCTGTGGCATAGGCAAGGAAATGAGATTGCCTGGAAGTTCTCCTTCCACTCTGCAAAGCTTTAACTGAGCTTAAAGATTGTCACTGGTACTGCCTCAAGCAAAATAACCATTCTGTGATTTTGCCAAGGATCTTTTATCTAGGAATCAGGATGAACGCTTACACCCCATTAAAAAACCCTAAACCTGACAGTTTATGAACAAGTGCAGTGGCATTAGTTCAGATCTAGATAAATATGTACTTAAACATGAAATAAAATCTGCCCCTTAATGATGAAAAAGGGGAATCTAATTTAGATACAGAAATAGGGTCATGTATTTACGAGTTTAGATTTATAATTTTTTAATAAACAGACAATACTTCAGATACTCTTCAAAATCGGCAATAGCAACAATGAGTAGAGTAAGTAAGCTAGTTAGCAAGCAGAACTTCTCTAATACAGGTAAAACTTGTTTTCACTACTCCTTTTGTGCAACTTTGCATAGTCAGAATTGGGATGAAGATTATTAGACACTCCCCCAAACTGACAGGAACCAAAGAGGCTTTTTTATTTTATTTTAATCATACCTGCATGAGAACCATGTTCCAAAAAGAAGCAAATGTCTAACAAGGACAATGGTTTCTCTATGAAAAGGAACAGACAAGAGTGATAAAGCATGAATGTATCGAGTACTGCATAGCACAAAGAGACCTTAGGCAATGGAAGTTTCATTTCAGAAAGAGTCAGAAAGGAAGAGATTTTATTCCTCTTGTCATTGCCACAGTATGACAGTTTGGACAATTCACTGTATTGCCAATGAAGTCAAACGTGAAGTCTTAAAAGATGACACAGAACTTTGCTTTTGTGAAAAATGTCCTGATGTAAAATTGAACTGTTAGCTGGAAAAAGAACATCACAAGACACCAGAAGGGAGCAAAGTAAAGAAGTTTTGACATCCCAACAAATAAAAACCTAGTGTAAAATATAAATTTCAAGAAAGATTTAGAGTGACTCCTTTAAATATAGAAATGTATCAGCATGTTTTCAAGTGAATCTCACTATTTACATTGAAATATGTACATTATAATTCCACATATCAGGAGAATTTAAACTTACTAATATCTTCTTTTCACTTCTTAATTTCCCTACTATGATCCTTTTCTTAAACAAACATGCTTCTGTGGAAAGAGATTTAAAAAAACCCCATGAATAAGAAGGAGAATATACAAGATGATTGATATTTTATAATCCTTTTCTTATATAAAATACCTGATCATCTGAATTCTAGTGAGATAACTGAATGACATAAGAAAAGTTGAAGTATAATATCAGTAGTTTTGAGTTGTGTATAGTTAAAACATGATGGTGAAATCAATAACACACTTGATCAAAAACTTACTCACTGCATATCCACGAGTGATTTACCTATATCCACATAAAGGTTGAATAATGGACAGATGAACACCCTACTGGGGAAACTTTTCCAGTAAAAACTGATCAGGTTTGCTATAGTCTCAGCAGTAAATTTAATAGCTCTTATAAAGTAGTTTGAATCAGAACATTTGCCTCTGTCTCACTTTGTTGTAGTAGACTCTAGAGCAGGAACAATTTTAAAAAGATATCCTTTTCATAATTCATGCTTTTTTCGAGGCATTTTTACTCATAAAGTCTTGTTCTTGAGCAGGTGCAGGTCAGCAATTTGAAGCCCATATCAAACTTCTACTCTTAAAATAGTGCCATGGGTATCTACACAAAGACTGAGTAGGTAATTAAGTGGAAAACATAACTTTCCATATTTTTATATACCTCTGATATTCTTCATGTATTTTACATGTAAAATATGCAAAACATGATGTTTTTAACTCAGCATATCAGGCATTTAAAAATGGTCTCTGATTCTCTGTTTCTGAAATGCACCTATTCCCCCTTTCTTAGACTCCTGCTTTTAGACACAAGACACCAGATTCTGATCTTTTAGAAACTATTACACTTCCACAATAATTGGTAACTACTCCAATTTTGATTTTTCTATTTTGTTCTCTTAAGACTTTTCTCCATGGTGTGCTGTTGCTGATGTTGTCTACCTTAAAAAATAATTTTTCTTATCTTTAAAATATGAAAATTTTACATTTATAAAAATAATTTAATCCAGGAACTTTCTGCAGAAAGCAGGTGTCAGAGTAGTGCATTCTTACGTTCTGAAAGATGCTATGTCACAAATTACTGAGCGAAATGACTCTTTAAAGCAAAATTTAAAAATCAAATTTCCAAGAGGCCATTTTCTCCTGTTTTGAAATACTGTTGTTAATCCATAGGTTGTATTCAAAAGGTCTGATTTATGTAATCACCTAAAACTTTCCAATATTTGGGTGGGGTTACCAAAAGGAAAATAAAATCATGATTGTCTGGGGTATGTGTAGGCCTGTAGATTCCTTTTAGTTTTATGAAGTATCCATTATGATAGAACCTTCAGTACAGATTAGGATCTGCACTTTGTACTAATCGGTGGTAAAATGAATAAAGTCATCCAGGAATCATCAAAACAGAATATTCCTTTCTGTTGAGAAAATGTGGTTAGTATTACAGAAAGCACTGACTCTTAATGGGTCTGTGACAAGCAGCTGGTAACTACCTCCAGGACTGGGCATAGCAGGACAATGAATGATTTCATGCAAGAATGGGTAGCAGACACGTAGGACAGGGTGACAGACTGCCTTCCATAGCAGCCCTTTTCAACAAAGAAGGCCACAAGAAAGACACAGTTTAACTGGCAGAAGAAGGTCAGAAGACTTTGTCTCATAAGAACTGAAACTTGCTGAAACTTAGACTTCCTCGAATGCAGAAGGCATTGGTTATTACACATAGCAACCTAACTACTTTGTAATAAATTTAAAATGTATAAATTCCAAAGGCTTTGTTTAGCCTTGATTTCTCTTGAAAGTATTACAGTGTGAGTCAGAGCAACAATAAATGGAGACTGTGGATGCCTATTTATGAGCTGATGGATTTAAATGGCTTGTTTGGAGTAGAGTATTGACTACCTGACCTCCAGAGGTCCCTTCCAGCCTAGATTTTTCTACAATTCTTTGAGAAGTACAGAAATGTCTTACTGAATTGATATTGGGCCAAAAGTTCTGCAGAGGGAAGAGCTTAATCCTAAGGAAGATTAACACTGAGTGAAGAATTTCACACTGTGATTTTCAAGTATCAATATTCGGTAAGGGTCCAGAGCTACAGACAGTCTAGAATCTCTTACAACCCAGAGGATTTGAATGGATATAGGTTTGGTCTGATAACCAAAGTATAGACATTACTTGAGAAATGGATTTAGACAGAGGCTGAATGGCTGCCAATAGTTGAAGCTGCACTGATGACAGTTTTTCCATTGGGTTTGAATGTAACAGTTAGCTTTCTTCAAATATTGGCTCCATCTTGCTGAATTTATCTATCTTTAGTCTATGACAATTATGCAAATTTTCTCTGCAAATTTTTTCTCACTCTCTGATAGAGTGAGAGGCATCTCAAGATGAGATGCAATCTCTTACAGAATGAATGGCTGACACATGGATTAACTGACCACTGCATGGGTTTGAGCAGTCCAGAGCAGACATGGGCATATTCATATAGGTACATGAGGAAATCTACCCTACATACCCAACGAATACTGTATGAAGACAAGAAAAGGACTTGTTTGAGTAAAAAGGTTCCAGAATGTTTGCAATGTACTTATTGCAGAGCTGAAGATTTGAAAGGTGAGAAGGTCCTGGATATAAGTAAAGCTATGAAGACTTTTAATTGAATTAATTTGGTTCATTGCTATAACTAAGAAAATATTTTTTATTTCCAAGTGTCCTGGTTCCAGCCAGGACAGGGTTATTTTTTGCAGTAACCAGAAGGTGGCACGTTTAGGGCCTGGATGTTAGTCTGTAACACGTCTCATCATTGCCAGGGGCAGAGGGAAGGGAGTCTCTTCCAGTTAGGGGTAGCATGGCTGCTCTGTGGTGCACATTTTGCATATGAATCACTGTTCATTTTGTTATCTTGCTGTTTCCAGTAAATTGCTCCCATCTCAATCCATGATCTTTGCCTCTTGTGCCTCCAATTTTCCTCTCCATCCCACCACAGGGAAGGAAGATGACGGTGAGGGATTGAGCAGCACATGCTTCGGAGGATCTCTGTGGGAGCATTAAATGGAGGAATACCATTCCTAAACCATGACACAAAGATTATTTTTGGACTATTATATTAACCAAACTGCTTATGATGATTCGCTAATTCACAAATATAATTAGCAACTTTTCTCTGATACAAAGCTAGAAAAAAAAAGAATCACCTACTTTTAGAAGAGTCTAAAAATTGTACAGCTATCTGAAACATGAAATTGATAATCCCACAAGCAAATTAACTGGTCTGAAGACATTGATGACACAACGTACTGCTGCAAAGCTGTAGCTCATTAGACTGTCTCCCTAAGTAATCAGAAAATATGTAATTTTTTACAAGAATCACCAAAAGTTGATGAAGGATATTCATGATGAAATTATGAATCTGTTTGATTCACAAAGACAAAGAGTTGTTACTACATCACCTCTCAACATTTAGCTTAGGATTGAAGGAAGCACTTCAGAAGTGAATGAAATAAACTAATGCGGTCAAAGATATTAACGCTATGAGTCCTGGGCCACAGAAACAGGATTAGTATTAAAAATGAAGAAGAAAAACAATGGCTTAAGCTACTGAATATTTAATATTTCTATGTAGCAAAAAAATGAATCCAAAACAAAAAATCAAACACTGAAATGGAGGGGAAAAAAAGCAAAACTAAATTAAAAGTTTAGTCCAGAAGCAACCTGAAATAATTTTTACTACTAGTTCATTTTTGTAGAATAAAGTATAATGATGGGATATAGGTATCCAAAATTCTTTATCAGAAGCATTCGTGAAGAAAAAGAAAAAAGGAGTATTCCATCAGAATGGCATATTGTCCCTAAAATCAAGGGAGAAACGAGAACCAGTAAGCAGATGTCTTGAAGGGAACAGGCAAAACATGGTCAGTATCAGTGTAAAGCTGATTAAATGTTCACAAACAGGAGCTTTTCTTTCTCTGGGCAAGATAGGTTACTTCCAAGCAGCGAAAATTTATAGTTACATACATAGATACCAATTGCAATACTATTATGGATTCATGTGAACTAAAAATGATAATGCTGCACCAAAAAATACAGTTCCAGAAGTCCCAGAACATTTTAAAATTGTCTTTATCTCATTTCAAATAAATGTTGATATATTAGAGATAACTACGCATGTTTGTATTCTTTTAATTATTTTCCAAAAAAATTATTCTCCACACCAAATGAAAGAATATTTAATAATAACATCAAAATTTACGTTGGCAACAATATATTAAAACTTTAGCTCTATACAATAATTTCTGAATATCAATATGATGATATATTTCTACCTAAAAATTCCTCTCGCATTATCAGTATTTGGTGGAAATGTGTTACCCAGATTTCCTTGAATATTTTTTCAATTGGTTTAATTGATTGATAGACTTATGAAGCACAACAAAAATCCCTTACTTATGTTTTTGGTCGTGCCTTTTTGCCTATATTAATTTATGTTAAAATACCTTTGAAAGTCACTGCTGGGATGCAAAGTCATATATTTCCTGCGTCTTTTCCATTTAATGATATATATTAATAAGAATATTATTTCCTAAAATATTCTATCTCCTACTGTCCACAGCAAGAGTAACTCTTGTGTTTTTCTGGGTACTATTATTAATTTTTTATCAAAATGCAGTAAATCTCAATGCAGGAATTAAGAGACATTTTCTGTTCTCATTCCAGACACTAATCCACACATGCAGAGGCAGCTGATTTGGTCTTAGTAAATACTTGCTTCCAGCACGTTATGTATATTTATATATAGAAATATATAAAATATTTTAAATAACAACATACTACTTATATTAGTGTTTCTTTGGAAATTTCTTGGAACATGAATTATAGTGATCACTCTAGTTTAGTGGTCTATGCATCTCTGGAAGCAAAGAAAAAGAGGAATGGCTGAAATTGTAACACTAGTGTTTGTCTATTCCTCTGCTCTAACCAGCATCAACCTAGATTAAAGATATCCAATTTCATTTTAACTCATAGATAAAATGTTTGCTCTCAGAGAAAATGAAATATCCTCTAGCTTTTAATCAAATACCGGTTCTCAATACCAGTGGCAAGGACTGTCTTGATGTATTGTTTTTTATCTGTTTCATATTTTCACAAAATTTAAGATGAAAGGTATGTTTACTTACTGTGCTTAAATCAGAAATAATTAAAATGATTGTTTTTTGATGGGACAGAAAGCAGGAACAGGACATCTCTGAAACCATATGGCATGTCCCATGTTCTAAACAAGGTACTTATTTGGATTTCAGAACCCAACTCCTTTCATGCTCAGAAATGCAAAATTATTGTTGGACAAAAGGACTGCATGATTGCAATCCATGTGTCATCAGACAAGAGCTATGGCACTAGCAGGGTGTAATAAACTTATGAAAGTCCCAGAGATAGGGGAAAATGAGATCAGAAACCTTAGAAGTTGTAGGGATCTGACCTAGTAATAAAAATATTGCATACACTCAGAATGGCATGTACTTACTCCCTTCTGTGCCTCTACTTCTTTCAGGAAGAAACTGAATTAGTAACTTCATATTTAAATAGCTAAGACTTAAGGCTCTTCTTATAATTCCAATATAACTGATGTATATAATTTCTTATACCTTAGAATGACCAGTGAGAAATAGTTTCTGTAACAACTCTAAAGTTAGATATTCACTTTTAAAGTACAGTGCAAGGCTTTCATTTGTCATTCCTCATACTAAGTTTTGAATATTTTATGGATACACTCAGGAACTGGATGGCTGCTTTAGAATGAATAATTAAAACTCATTTTAAAATAACTGTCTTTGGGGAATGGGCCTCAGTGAACTAAACAATTCCGATTCCTATTCTTGGCATTATTTGCCTGTAATTTCCTGACCTGATTTGCAGTACATTCTTATATATTTCAGGAAAGAAATATATGTCAAGGTATCATGATGGGAAATAAAAATCCTAATACTTTAAGCTTGCCACAGAGAATTTAGATGACTAAGCAGAAAAAAATCCCTCTCTTTCCACAAGAGCTAGCTCCTTAAATGTTCATCATGTCTGAGTGTAATTTTAATCCCTCCTTTAAAAAGCTTGTCTGGTCTAGACAGACATTAAATCACTGCATTCTAGAGTTTGCCAGAGACTTTTTGGGAGATGATTTTCCTGTCTAAAAATATTGAATGATTGGAAGTGCTTTGTGGAAATATGCCAATCTCAAACAAAGTTCAAAGGGTGATGAAAGAGAGCTTTTTTCCATTAAGAACCACTTATTTAATATTACAGCCCAGAAGGAAAAAGTCTAATTCATAATGAATTTTTACCAGTACAAATTAATTATATCTTTTTATTTTTAATTCTATTGGGAAATTATAGATGCTTACTGGTATCACGGCATTTACTATGCAAAGAAAACACCTAGTCTTAATACCTGTTTCTGTAGCATTCCCTGGATAGCTTGAGCAAGCATTTTTCTGAAGAATATAAGTTAGCACCTCAGGAAAAGCTGTGATGGATTTCAATTCACTTCAAAGACAGTTTTTCAGTTGCTTGAATAAATATTGAAAATGAAGATAGTATCCTGTGACAAATATATACACTAGTATATACAGAGAATATAAATGACATAAAATTGCTAAGCACATATTTTGCAGGGCCTTACAATGAGACTCATGACAAAATATGTCTGACTTAAATTTTGTTCTGGCATATAGAAACATGACACACTAGAAAGATGGTCTGACAACTAACAGATGTGACAAAGTCATTTTTTATGTTCAAATCACAAATTCCAAGTTTTCCAGGCATTTATTGCAAATTGAGATTGTATATCATGGGTCAGACTCTCTGAACATGCTCAGAAAAAATACTAATTGAATGAACTGTGGGGGTACTGCAAGATCTTGGGCTAGTGACAGGCACTGCAATTTTTAGCCTGCTATCTTTGCTGCAGTTCAATTATTTCAACAGTGACAGAAGAAAGAAAAAGACACAGAGACAAAGAAAAATGTGTGTTTGGAAAAAAAAATTGTATGTCTGGGCAGAAAACCCGTTGTATAAAGAGAAGTCATAAATCTTTTTCTTTGTTTTTCTTTCTATCATGTCAATCTCAGGAAGAGTGAAGTCCACAAAAACTTGAACATATGTAAGTGTTTTGAAGTCAGCAACCAAGCAAAACATTGGAGGCATCCATGTACTCACTTTTGATGTTAAGCAGTATTTTAGAATGTTGTAGGTAGAAATAGGCATTCTGGGTTTTATTTTTTTTCATGGTGTTTTGAATGCCCTCTTTTCCAATTTTATATTTCAGTGAAGGTCGGGGGCTTTCTCAAAATTTTTCCCTGACAAATTATGAGTGATTTGACCTTGGCCATATTTCTAACCTGCATGTGATGCAAAGCAGACCAAACCAAACCAAGAGTTGTTGGCTGTACCATTTGGGGTTTTAGCTAAAATATGAAATTAAAAAGAATACTCGAGAAATCAAACAAACAGCTATGAAGTTTAAGCATTTGAATCATGTTTGCCTAAACCATGAAAACTGATTCAAGTTTTACAGAACTGTGGAGGAAATAAAGGTGTACTTCTCTCTTTCTTTTACTTTGGCTGTAGTATCCAGATAATTAAATGAATAGTCAGAAAAATAATAAATAATAATAATAATAATAATAAATAAATAATAAAATAAGTCCATATGTAGGATCATGAAATAAGATACAAATTATTACAATTTCATTACACTTAAAGATTTGTTCATCCACACATAGTAAGAGGAATAGATGATATAACAATAGATAATATATAGGAATAGGTAATAGATCATATTATTTAAAAGCTAGACTAATAAATCTGATTTTTACTTTGTACATCTCCAAGGCACTTTCATATTCCAAGTGGTATCAAATGCCTCTAAGCATATTTTTTTAATACAAGCATTTATTTTAGAATTGTGTACACTTCTAATTAGAAATTATTTCTGTTTATATTTATGATTTCCAAAAAGAGGTGAGGTGTGCTGAATATTAGGTTGAATTCTTAATCTAATCTTAATTTTTTAACTCCCACATTGTTATGAATAACTGGCAATATATTTGCTAGTTATCCTTACTTGCCTTCATGTTTAATGACTTCATAAGTAGATTATGAAGGAGACAAAAATTGTGGTTGTTTGTGACTCCATCACTGGAATTCTGAAAATCTTTTTAAAAGAGTCTAAATTTTCCAAATGTTATGACAAATTCCTAACGTGCAGTTTCAAGTAAGGAAACTGAAACTACCTTCTTGTTGGCTGATTTGTTCGTTGGTCGACTGGTTGGTTTTTGGGGTTTTTTTGGCTTTTTGGTGGAGGTTTTGGGGGGGGTGTTGTTTTTTTTTGTTTGTTTGTTTGTGGGTTTTTGTTTGTTTTGGGAGGTTTTTTTGGGTTTTTTGTGATAAATGTATTGATGTTTGCTTTACTTTTCTGACAATGCAAGTCATAGAACAGGTTTGATTTTATGTTTCATAGTAAAGAAAAGTAATATGTCTATTGTTGTGATGCCTAAAAAGGGCAACCTGGAAACAGAGACTAGACAAGGGTAAGGGAAATAAAGTTGATATTTATTTGAAAGGCCTTCAGAGGCACACCCTGGGCAGGCCAAAGGCTACACCCAAGATGGACAACAAGTCACGAGTTCTTCACACTGTTATAGGTTTGGTCCATTTGCATATCAGCATAAATTCACCAATTAAACTTTAGCTAATGATGTAATTTCCCCTCAGCCTGCCCCCCTTCTCAAGATGCTAGTTTACATATTTTGGGCCTAGGGCGGTCTGGGTGTCCTTGAAGAACAAGCCTGGAGAGGCTTTGTTATGTCTCTCTTAGCATGAGAGAACAGCAGCTAACAGGCTGCAAGACAGTTCAGAGTTACACACTAGGAATACAGAGAATACAGAATTTGCAAAATATAAAAGCCAAAACCTAAGGCATCATTCGTATCTATGTCTAATAGATTTTTACTTTGAGAAAGATCATTCTTGGTGCACAGAGAGGACTTATGAGACACATTACTTACGTAGGTGACAACGTCTTAAAAAAAAACAAACCCGGGAAGACTTGCACTGTCTTTTTAAAATCCCTATGGATTAATGTAAGAAGAACTGGAGTAAAGAAATTTAAGAAAAAAAATATTTTAAATTCCTGTCTTTACACTTGAACTTACATGTAAATGTTTACAATAAGATTGCATAATTGCCGTACAGAATGTTTTCATTTTATTGCTTAGAAAAATTCAGAGTGTATATATATAACAATACTGAGCACAACTATATTAAATTAAAACTGATAAAATTATGAGAAAAATCTGAGTGCATATCACTCCTGTATACTGAAAACTACAAAAAAAGCTTAGGATTTTTTTTTTTCCCACAAAATCCCGAAAACATCTAGAATGAAAATAATATCTTTGTGTTGCTTTGTTATACTAACAGTGCAAGGTTAAGTCCTTTTTCTTTAATGTTTATATTTGTTGTCATATCTCTAAATTTAAAAAAAAAATCAAAAGAATTTAAGTCAAGTTCTGTACCAAAGTTTCATAACAATTTTATAGGCTTCCTTGATGCTCAGTTGATTTCAGTTTCAAAACTGTGGGTATATAAAGAAAGAATGAACCCTCTTAATTTAAATTAACTCTTGAATACTTATGATCTTGTTTGCAAAATTATTTTCTACATGCGTCTCATTATTTTAACATTTCAAACTTAATAAAATGTCTTCCATAAAAAAATAGCCAGCTTTAATTAACATATTTAAATGTAAAACATTTGCCAACATGCTGCATCTTAGATATAATGAGATTTTTTTCGATTGTAACCTTAATGATTTTGTAAGAAAGCTGCAAAACCTGAATGGCACACACCTTTTATAACAGTTTTACAGAGACATAATGAATGCAGTATATAATTTATGAGAAAGTACCAAGTCAGTTGGTGCCATAAACCTTTAGTTATTACATTGTGTGTACAACAATGCTGATTTATATTCAGACCTCAAACAGACAACTCTAGCTAATTATTCCATTTTATAATGGAACATTTTTCCTTGGAAAAATAAAGTATTACCTTTTTTTGTTTGATTTTTGCTTTTTTCCTATTTCTTTTAAGTTCTTCAGGAAAGTGAACTCATAAGGCCCTTTTAATTCTATTTCTATGGCTATTTTTTGGATATCTAGTAAGCATTCCTCTTTCCATTTATTTGGAAATGAAATGTTGCAATATTTCTAAATATAAGCAGTCCATGCTAATAATGGAAGACAGGCCAAAGTACAAAATGGTTTGATTTTTTGTAAATTCATTATCACAGTTTTGAGTCCGGCCAATAGAGATGATCTAGTATTCTTCACCAGGTAATATAATTTTTAAATCTAACATCCAAAGTGTATTTCTCAATCTTTTTATCGTGTTCTCAGGCTGTAGCCACAAAAGTTGTCTCTCTTTTTTTTTTTCTTTTTTTCTTTTTTCTTTTTTTTTCCTAAGTGTCAGATACACTTACTTCTTTCATTTACAGTACCGGTCTAAGGATATAGTTTGTCAGTTTTCATTCACTTCACATATCTGTGCCATCCTAGACTGCAGCAATCAACCAGACTTCTGGCATTTTAGAGCATATTTTAGATACTGTATATCCGTCAACAATACATGAAAGAATCTCAAAGTACATGAAAATATTGATTGTTTTAAGCACCTAAAACTTTGACAGTAGTGGAAAAGTGATGCAGCCATCAGTAGTCAATTGTGCAAGGAAAAGTCTAAGAGATCAAGGACAAAAGTTGTTTGATTCAGAATATTGAGAGCAGAAGTATTTGAAGTGTTCTGTCACAGTGATTTTTGGCATGCCTTGACACGTCATAGAGTGTGCTGTAACAGTTTGTGCATCCTCCAAAGGGAGATTCGTGTGCTAGAAGTTTGACTGGTGGCAGATGCAAGTTTTCACTTCTTTAGTTTGACATTTGAATTCAGTATCATTAGCTTCTCCAGAAGCTTCTCCTGCATACGTTGCAAGTAATTTGGCACTTTGAACAAACAAAATAAGACATACTTAGATGGTAACTGACCTGCTTTGCAACTTTAGAGGTTATTTATGAATAGGTGGAAATGTACTGACATTATAAAACCCAGAGAGATTTAGCAATTACTTAAAGTGGCCATAAAGATGAAGAATATATGTATATTATAGGAAAGTACACTGCTGATACAGGGGTTAGTACCTCCCTTTCAGTAGATGGTACCCCTTTGTTACTATTATTTTATTAAATATGTACTTACTTACTTACTGCTACATGGAAGGGACCACTCAAGATTTGTAGATGTTCCTGGTTGAAAAAGAACGACAAAAGCTAAAAGGGTCCAAAAAAACCTCAAAAAAATTTTTAGCAGACTGCACACTAGGCATGGAAATTGGTTTATGTTTTGCCCCTATAATAATAAAAATGAAAGATTAATAAAGAAAGAGGGAAGAAAATGAAAATGAAAGGGAGATGAGATAGAAGAGGAAAAGGGATCACCAGTTCTGGGTCCACCACTGGTCCAGCCAATAGGATGTCCAAGGTCCCGGTGGTGCCACTCAGGCTTTGTGGTGGTACCTTCTTATAGGTAAATTTTCCCCGCTCTGGGATTTGGTTTCTTTCTTGTCATGTAAATAAGTGGGCATGTGCAATCCAGTCTTCTTGACCTTTCTGGAAAGGGGTTGGGGTACTTTGAGGGTCTTTTGGTGGTCTTGATCCCCATCTATTGGTCTTGAGTGTTCTTTGACCACCACTTCTGTACTTGTGCTGTCTGTTGTGTGGTCACCATGGAACTGAACTGGAAAACTGGTTTGAAAAAGGTGCTGCTATACCTTTGTGCAGCCCTCCTTTTCCAACACATGCTGATCTAACTTGCCCACTTGAATGGACATCAATGTGTGAGGCATAGCAATGCATTAACTCCTCACTGCCCAGGCTTTTACATCTACCCAGAGATGCAACCAACCCTCTTTCTAAGCAAAGGGCTCAGTCTCACTAACGAATGATACAGGTGATTGTGTTGCCTTTCCCTGGTCTTAAAATTAAGAGCCAAACACACTTAAGGGAAAAGGGGTTTTTACCTCAGTGTTTATTTAAAGATTTTTAAAGGTGTACCACTTAGTCCAGGTGGAATGCGCCGACATGTATACATATGATAGATCCTGCATATAATTTATAGGCTTTGCAAGTTAGCATACCTATTAAAGATTTCCCAATGAGAGGCTTGAATGAACTCCCCATCCCAAGGAATTTTCCCCTGGATGGGCCTATCTTAGTTTACAGGATATGTTCTAGGGAAGACCTTGGGTTTTCAAGATAGCATAGGGCCTCCAACAGCGAGACCTCCAGGATGTTTGGTCTCTTGGCTTAACGGAGTATTGGGTCTAGGCTAAGTTATTAAGTATGCATGCTAGAAGCACTGAGGATACATAAAAGCTATATAAAAGGGTATACAAAAGGGATATAAAAGAAAAGGCAAAAAATCATCATGGCATCAATTGGATAAAAGCTTTTGCCATGTTTTCATAAAAGATAACCAGCAGAATTTTTAAATAGTTATAAAATTGAGAAATCCATTCATATTAAACTGTCATAGATAGCTGAATTCTAGACAGCCTAAAATTCAGTCACTTCTCACAAGACAGGCTCTCAGTTCTTTTTTCCTTCTGTTTGCCTGTCTGACTCCAGATCTTTCTTGTACTCTGTTCCAAACTCTTTCTGATGCACAGATTCTTATTCTACTCAGTTCTGAGAGCTGAATATTATGGAAGTTATTATTCTCTGAAATTTTATCCACATCTGATTATATTCTTGCCTCAAAACTTGAGCTGTCATCTCTTTTGCTTTTCCTGATTCCTCATTTCAGGTTAAAATGGAGATTGTATTTGATACTTCCACCATGAATTTTCACCATAAATCAATGTATTCTCTAGGCCTCACTGCTTCTTTCCTGGTCTCTGTGGCATATATAGAACCACCAATGCATGCTGCTGAATGTATTTGGGTAGTTTTGCTAATTGCCTGCAACACACCATTTCTCTCTTGCAGGTTGTTGACAGTTACAAGATTAGACTTTAGCCCAGCACCATGAAGAGAGACAAACTAGCACTGGCAACAGAACAGGCTGTGTCAAAGTGTATCCTGTCATTCCAGTGCTAAAACTGAGAGTGAAGAGATGAGGTGGATTGAAATCTGGCTGAACTGCCTGACTCAGTGGGTGCTGATCAGCAGAAACATGACTTCCATCTGGAATCCAGTCACTAGTGGTGTAACCCAGGAGTCCATATGGAGCCCAATTCTTTCTTTACATCTTCATTTATGACCTTAACAATGTGGTATAAGGAATGGACCCTGAGAAAGTTTGCAGACAAGACAAAACTGGAAGTAGCTGATACACCAGGTGGGCGTGCTGCCAGCCAGACCAGAGTGACCTCAAAAGCTTGGAGAAATGGGTAAACAGAAATGTCAGAAATCTGAGCAAAGGTAGGAAATGCAGAGAATCAGCAGTGCCAGCTTGTTTTGCACCTTTTCTATCTTATAATTTTCTTATGGCTGACAAAGTGAGTTAGCCAGTTTGATACCTTTCTGTGTTATCCCAGTGCTATTCAGAGGGTTCTGGTTTTGAGTTTAAAGAAGTATAAATCTTTGAGTTCAAACAAGCATAAGTACATCTTTTTGTGAAATTTATTCTGAGTTAGGAGACAACAAATTTATTATATTTTCTGTGTTTTCTTCCCCTTTTTATTTGCTTCAGCTCCAGTGTTCCTCCCCAATGCACTTTTATTATGTTTTCTGAATAGAAACTAAAATGGTGACTTCTGAAATACCCATCTGATTACCTTTTAAAGGTTTTACTTATAATGGTGTGTACTTGATGCTTTTTATAATGCAAATGGGAAAGGATGACAAAAACCTCAAAAAGATATCTTGTGGAAAAAGTATATTAATAAATCTCAGCAGGTTGTCTTCATTTTGATAGGTACTTTGATTTCATGCTACATTTTGCAGTGAACCATAGACTGTCCCAACATAAAAGGAATGATTTCCCAAAAGAATAATGTAGAAAATGTCTTAAAGAAGCATCAACATCTTGCAACTGGGACAGAATCACCATCCACCAGCTTCTTCTTTAAGGTAACAAAGTAAAGATGTGACAGCTAACATCATTTATCAATGTATGACCTTGCAGTCTTGTCAGCTAGAAAGCAAAAGGAAGCCAGAAGAGTTACTTGTTCTTTATAAATGCATTCTGGAAGGAAGAAAAAATCAACACTTCAAAATCACAAATGCTACTGAGTAACCCAAAAATGTGAATATAGATCAAATCACATTTTTTCTAATAATAGAAATGTCTTATAAGGATAAGAGTAAATTCTTTTCAATGCAATTGGTTTCTTTTACAAATAGTGTTTCAGAAATTTTATTTGTAATTGCACAGTATCCTAGTTGCAGCCACCTCTTACCAAAAATATATAATGAATTAAGAAGTTAACTGTAAAACATTACAACTGCATTTTTAGAACTCAACAATAAGAGATTTTAGCCATGATTTGGAAAAATGTCTTTGAAAGATGTCCAAAAAGCCACTTCAGTCTGTGGTACCTGTCCAAGGTCTCATCTACTAAGCAGGAGTAGGTGAATGGAAACACTAAGTACACAGAAAAGGAATTTAAACTCTTACCTGTCTCTGAGATCAGGTTCCCTGGATGAGAACAAAGTATCTGATGCTTCCAGTCACCTGAGACACACAGCAAAGAAAATTCTGAAAGTCCTTACAGAGAAGGGCTTAATATTTTAAGACATGTTGGAAGGACCACTGTTTTTCTTGTAGCTAGCAATTAAGTCAGTAGAACACTTTCCTGGAATGCAGGAGACTTGTATTTGAATTGCTACAGCTTGAAGATGGACTTGAACCACATTTGTCTATGTTTCTTGATTAAATATCATGCTTTATGCAGTGATTATTAATCTATCACTTTGTTTTGACCACAACAGCTCAGTCTGCACTATCCTTTACACCTCAAAAGCCACGTAGTCTGTGGAATGCAGCTCTGAATTTCACCCCAGAGCTGTATTCATCATCTCTCCTCAGCTACATCAAGGACCTCTTGGATTCAGCTAGGGATCTAGCTGAAAAATTTTATTTTGATGTATAATATAATATCATTATATATTATCATAATATGTAATATTACATATAATATGATAGAATAGAATATAATATCATCATAATAACCGAAAATATAACTATTTACATAACTAAGAGAGTCAATGGGTTTTATTTAAAATGGTCTGAGGTTCCAGTACTATGTGGAGGAGCAGGAGGCTACACACTGAATATTAAAGAACAAATATTTCTCTACATGGTACAGTTTTGAATGCAGCAAAAGGAATTGGGAGAAAAAGTCTTTGGGACAAGAAAACTTGCCTACAGAAGGGCAACTTCAGTTATCCAGTTGTGGAGGAAAAGGTTTACAAAAAAAGGACTAAGGGCTGACCGATATAAACACTGATGAAATTATCAATGAAAGATCAGTAGCATATAATACATAATGTGCTCACCCACACACACCAGGCAACAGGGTGATTATTACTCTGCAATGGGATTAAATAAGAGAATAATAATTTGAAAATAAATCAAATTGAAATTAGTCCCTCTATCGTACAGTGATGCCTGTCAAGTGGAATCTCTGAACACTATACAACATCTCTCTACATTTTATTCTCATCACCTGACAATATACTTCCATGAGACTTGTAAGAATTTAATATTTTCCTACCTTTCACTCACTGTAGGATTTTTCAAAGAGAAGGCAGATAAACACAAGAAGAGTATAAAATGCTGTTATGTAGCTTTTGCAGTACTGGGTCATGGTCCATATGCCATAGGCCATTTTTCTACAAGTATTCCAAGTTACTTTTAAGTTATTTTTCCTTACTGTCAAGGGAATGTTTTCACTTCGGTTTTCATGTCATGCCCAAATGACATTTCTAGCCAAATATTTAAATGTTCTTAGGACCATAGTTCAATGACTATTCAAATTTTCCTGTCAGATGATTCACTGGTATTTTCCTTTCATGACAGTCTGACTTTCTTGAAAAATTTGTTGTCAGGTATCAACCAGAAACTCTTCAGTTAAAGAAGGAGCAAAGAGTTTGTCAAATAATGCCGTAAGTCCTTCTGTCTTTGTATTGACTTATGCATAATTCTCTGGTTTAAACATAGTTATAGCTGTAGCAGGACTTCTGCCCCCACAACAGGAAAGCTTACCTGTTGTTTGTTAGCTGGTGCAATAACTCAGGACATCTTGCTCTAACATAAGCCCCACATAAGCCTTGGTGAAGGACAGTTTGCCTTGTAGTGAGTTATTTCAGCACCATGGGATTGATGCTTTCAGCTGACAGTAAGCATCTTGCTGTGGAAGCATATGTGGGAAGATAAGATGGAGTTTCTGACTGACAGACACTTTGCCTTACAAACTATAAAAGCTGCACCATACTTTCACAAAGCAGATATCTTCTGCATATTTCCTGGAATGTGTGGAGTCTTCTCCCTGAAGTCAGGACGCTGACCTTTGCAGTTACTCTTCCAGGGGTCCAGTGAAAGGACTCTGTGTACACCACCATCAATTTGGTTAAAAGTTACATTGACTCCTAATCTATGCTATTTCTGTGCTAGCTATAATATAAGTGCCTTTATGTTGTGCATCGTTTTAGGTAATATACTAGTAGTCCCTTTGTTTTATACTGTGTAGGAAGTAACTCAGTTTAAGGCCTTTTGTCTGTTAATCTCCTGTCTATTCAATAAATAAATCACTTTATTACAGACCTGACCTGCCATTCTTGAGAACCTGCGAGCCAGAGCAATTTAGGTGCAAGTCACCTAAGCAGAGCTGCTGCCAAATTCGAGCCTAAGGCAGGGCTTGTCTAAAGCTCTCACTTGATCCATAACATAAGGTCTGTATTTGATTGCTATACTGGACCATCATACATTGTGACTGCTTCAATTATGTATGCAAAGTCAGTTCATTGTTTTCAAATTCCATTATACAGAGGCAAACATACTGACACTAGCAGAGATATAAGGATACAGTCCAGAACAGAATTTAGTCTCAAATGTTAAAGCTATTAAACAGAAGAAAAAATCAAAATTATTTCTGTCAAACATTTGGGTCCTTCCTCTTATGGCCATTCTCCAACCTTATCATAGCAAAAGCACTCCTCATCCTGTTTAGGGAGGTGGTAATTATTTCTTGTCAATTATATTCTCAATCACCGAACTATAAACAGCTGGTGGTGCATAACTGTCATCCAGTTTAAAATTATAGTACAATTTCTTCTTTTTTTTTTTTAATTTCCACATGTTCACTAAATTTCTTGCCATAAAAATATCTTATCCTGCCTTTAAAACTGCTAAATAAAACTAGGAGAAATGATACAACACTCTGGAATTATAATGATGGTTATGCATCACCAGCTGCTTGTAGCTCAGTGATTTCATGTCTAATCCACAAGGGATAATTGCCTCTCCCTGTATAAGGTGAATTGTCTTGTCACTCTCTCAACACCATGCCTGTCTCTAAATAATTTTATTTTAATAGTTTGCAGTACTTAATTGTCCCAAATGTATAAAAATAAACAAGTTGTTAGTTTGTTTCCAAAGAATATGCTATTAATAGTAACTGCTAATGAGAACATTTACAAATTTTAAAGTGTGGGCTAACTATTACGAATTAAGATATGCATTTTTGTCTACATTTTTTATTCTGACTTTATAACATAAAATAAAATTGAATGTTGATTATTTACATACTTTATTTTTTAGAAAGCATGGTTTTCTGGACAAGACTGACGAGCAAGCCATCTATAACACCTGTTGGTGCACATAAAGGAAACTACTTAAAAGGGAGTTTCATTAGACTGAAAACTGCCTAAAAAACCAAGTTGCTTCATTACTATCATATCACTCTCCCATATTACCCAAGGAAAGATGGGGGGTAGGTAAGAACCCAGTGGCATGACCAAATTGTGAGATCCAAAATTTCACAAAATGCCAAATGAAAGTTTAAAGCATAGGATAAAAGCAAAGAATAGCACAAATTGTGAGTGTACCTTTAGGGGCAAAGACACTGATTCTCATATGGTTTATACCAGGTTCAGTGAAGCAATGTAACAAGTATCTCAAAAGCTAATTGGGCTCAAAGTCAGATTGAGGTTTTCATTATTTAAATAATGTATCTTCATAGAACTGATAACTATAAGACAGGGATAAATGTAATTCATTAATGTGATAAGAAGTTGACTCTCCAGAAAGCTCACTTCATGTATATTAGTGACCTTTGCAAAAATATAGTATTCTGCACTCATGTTCAAGCATTAGTAAGAGAATAAACAACTAGATCAGCTTCCCTGAAAATCTTATGCTCCTTCAGATCTTTGCTAGATCTAAACAGATTCCTATCAACTAAGTTGATGATTTTGAGTCTAATGACTTTGAAATCCACGCTTTGCAGAAACAGTTTTCTCTTAAACAAAATACTTACCCTAGCAATAAAATATTGTGTGGGGATTTCCTTATTTGTTTTTGTTTAGTTCTTTACTTGTTTTTATTTGTTTGCTTTGTTTTGGTTATCTCCCATAGGGTTTTCCCATATCAGTACTAGTATGATCTTCCAGCAGGACTTTTCTCTTACAAAACATGTAAGGACCACTGAGTTTTTACATTAGTTCCTTCTTCTAAGATGCTTTCCTATATCTAGAAAGTATCCTCAAGCCATGAACTATTTCAGAAGTTTTGAGAGTTTCATTCACAAGAGATTTTTTGTGAAGTACAAATCTACTAGCCCAATGTGAATTAGCATAAAAGTTGCTGAAAAAGAAAGAAATAATATGTTGGTATTCTAGAGTCTGTGGCTGACATTTTGTATATTGCCTTTGAAAATATTTCTTCATTATTAAACCCTGTAATTACATGTATTCATGTACTTAGAAGATATCCAAATACTGCTAATACGAACTGAAGGATTACGGCTGAGGAAATTGAAATGTATCACAGGTCATTGTCTCTTATCATTAACAACTTTAATCAGCCTTCATATGTAATAACCACAAAGTATCATTTTAAAACAAAGAAAGGGTTAAACCTAGAAAGACAAGCATAGTAATGTTAATAAGGGAAAAAAGTTTCCTGGACTTGATATTATCTTTGAAATATTCTTATGCAATTTTCTGTAAAATGTTGTATACTTATCTTTCCATAAGAGTAGTATCAATTTTTACCTGCATCATTAAAATTCCAAACATAAAAATCTATGCATATATTACTGTGCTTTACATCTACACATTTCCCTGTATGACACCTTTTTCTTGACAATATATATTTTAGGGGCTTATCCATTCCCACTGTGGCAAAATGAGTAGCATTGTTGTTGAAGAGATCTCTTTATGCAAAAATACATATAGTTCACAATTCCTGATAACTTCCTACTTCCAATGGGTTGTCAAATAGATATAGTCACATTTTTGCAGGTCACATTTCTAATTCCTTACATCAACTTTTTAACTAGGGCTGAATGATATGTAAACCTGAGCAAAGGATAATCCTACCTAAGCAATGTGCTCAAAATGTCGTCTAAATCTCTGATTCCTTCTTGCCATGCAGGAAGAGATATTGCAAAAATACGAAGCCATGTCAAGTTTGAAGCAATGGGCAGGTTGTGAAATACAGTGCTTTTCAAATTTCAACACTGTGTAGTAATATGCTAGTAAGTTATTTGATTTTTCCCCATTTTATATAATAAAATCATGCAAGACATGTTGCCATCAAGTGATTTAAGAGCCGGATGCTGGATATGGGGTTGGTGACACTGTGCAGAGGAAAAGCCAATCTGCAGGGCAGGGAATAAAGATGAGACCAGGAAGAACAAAATGTAAAAGGGATTGGTTGTGTTTAAAATGGAGGTCAGTATGCTAGTCTGATTGAGCCGTGTGCTTGATCATCACAATCTGTCCTGTCTTCTTATTAAATGCTTCCTTGTTATCTTTGTATCATCTCATGCTCTATCCCACGTGCGTGCTGTTGTGAGAACAGAGCAGCAGTTACTGGGGAGAGCTAGCTTGCATGGACTGGGTGCCAGTTATTGGACTCAGCTGCAGGAGTAAGTGGGATACCAGTGCCAGTGACTGGAATGGTTGGGGGTCTTTAACCTCCAGCCACAGTGGGGGAATGGTGTGTGTCCCAAAAACAGCTTCTGGGAGTGAGGGACATGAGTGGCAAGTGAGGAGCTCATCACTAATGGAGTGGGACAATGTACTGGGTTTGCATGGCCAGGTTTTGGTAGTGGAGTGGGGGAGGCTACAGGTGTGGTTTCTGTGAGAAGCCACCAGAACTTGCATGTCCAGCAGAGCTAATGCCAGCTGGCTCCAAGAATGATGTGCTGCTGGCCAAGGCTGGGCCGATTAGAAATGGTGGTAACATCTCTGTGATAACATAGTTAAGAAAAAAGGGGAAAAGATAAAAGTTATTGCATTGATGTAATTGTGGCCAGAGAGGAGCAGGTGAGAACAGGTGAGAGGAACAACTCTGCAGACACCAAGGTCAGTGCAGAAGGAGGGGAGGAGGTGCTCCAGGCACCAGAACTGAGATTCCCCTGCAGCCCGTGGTGCAGCCCATGGTGAGGCAGCTGTGCCCCTGCAGCCCATGGAGATCCACGGGGATGCAGAGATCCACCCACAGCCCATGGAGGAGACCCACACTGGAGCAGGTGGATGCCTGAGAGGAGGCTGCGACCCTGTGTGAGGCCTATGGTGCAGCAGGGTCCTGGCAGGGACCTGCAGACCTGTGGAAAGAGGAGGCCACTCTGGAACAGATTTCTTGGTAGGACTTATGACCCTGGGGGGGACCCACCCTTGAGCAGCCTGTGTCTGAAGGACTGCATTTTATGGTGGAGAAGTGTTACCTGTGGGATGGACTCATGGTCTAGAAGTTAATGGAGAACTGTCTCCTGTAGGAGGGACCCCACACTGGAGCAGGGGAAGGACCCTTCCCCCTGAGCAGTGACAGAAACAACCTGTGATGAACTGACCATAACCCCCATTCCCATCTCTCTTCGCTTGTGCGGGGGAGGAGGGGGCAGGAGCTGAGAAGGAGGGAGGGTTAGGGGGAAGGTGTTTTAAGGTCTTACTTTGCTTCTTATTATCCTGCTCTGATATTGTTAGTAATAAATTCAATTAATATGTGTGAGTCTCTTTTGCCCATGACAGTATTTGGTGATTGATCTCTCTCTGTCCTTATCTCAGCTCATGAACCCCTCATTATATTTTGTCTCCCCTGTTCTCTGACTCCAGAGGCTGGGCAGGAAGCAGTGCTGTGTCATGTTTTCTGGAGGTGGTGGCCACGCTCTTAACGTCCCTAACAGTACCCCTAACATCCCTAACATCCCTAAGTAATAAGTAAATAATATTCCAAAGTAAATAAGGAGATTAGTTAAACACCTGCCTTTGGATATTTTCAATATAGCCATCCATATCTCAGCTAACAGTGTCAGCTAGGCTGAGTGTCTGCTGCTGGCTCTCGAGGGGTCAAGTGTCTGCAACATCTCCAAGTGGGATGTGTGTAAGGCTGCAGTGTGCATTCACCAGCAAACTCTTCATAATCTGTGAAATTGAACAGTCATCTCAAAAAGACAATTCATCCTACCTTAATGCGGATGGCTAAACCAGGTCAGATAAAATTGTGCCTCGAAAGTGGCCATTTCTGTTTATTGACTATAAGGATGGTGCAAACAGTTCAGGTGTAGCTGCCTACGTTGCAGATGTCTGCAGTTAGGTGAGATGAATTTCTTCACAGATCCCTTGCAGTGTTTAAGTCCATGCACATAATGCTCAAATACTCTACTCAAACGTGCACTTCAAACAGCCTGCACTATACAGGTACCTAAATTGTGGTTACATGCTTACTTGGCTGCAATAATCTTAGAACCTAAAGGAAAGAATTCTTCTGTCACACATGTTCTCACAGAGTTCACATGATACAAGATAAATGGGAAGCTTTTATGCAGAATACATATTTTTATCAAATGTTTGAATTTGTTTAGATTAATTTTCACACAATTTTTTTGTGTAAACTTAGGACTTTCCTACTGCACTGTATGTGCCTATTTCTGTAAATCCCCTGCTGCTTGCCGTCTGGAATTCATGGAATTCACATAATTTGCATCAGTAGGATCAAACACAGATGGCATTTCACAAATATGAATGATCAAATATATTCTGCAACATATCTGTAATTTCTGTTTGGTAACTTTGGTAACGTAAACCAGAAACTCATAATTTTGGACTACCAAAAGCAACAAAGAGGTTGTAGAGAGGGGTTTTTATAAATTACTTGTATTAAATTTGGGTTTTTTAACTTGTATACAACAATCTATTAGAGTTTTTTTCTGCAGAAAGCATAGAGGCTCAACTCTACTAAACATTATTGGAGATATATATATATATATATATATATATATATATATGAAATTAATTGAATGTCAAAATGTTTTCAATATTACTCTTGTTCAGCTAGAAGTCTTCAAATAATTCACTGCCGATGAAAGAATTTGTCCAGGCCAACTTATAAATGTGCTAGAATCTATTTGTTAAAGTAACTCTTTATTATTCTCTATTCAAAAAATCTTTTCATTTTTAAGAAAAAAGCACCAAACCATAAAGAGACGGCTTTATAGTACTACCTAATTATTACCTGTAAAGATGTGATACCAATTGTTATTTTTAGATATTCTGAAAATGAGCTCCATGAATATTTCTGTTACTGTTTTGATACAGATTCCAGCAGCACTGGCTTTTCCATGTATATTGGCACTACGCTGTATTCCTATTTTTTTGCAAAAGTACTGTGTAGCTATTTCTCAATACTGATATATTTCTTCACACTCTAATTGGCTGAGTGGCTCAACTAAGTGAAAAAATTGCAAGGATTTGCATTGTAATGAGACAATTACTTTCTAAAAGCTGTGCAGTCTCTATATTTTGATCACTTTTTGATCACCTCTGAGCTTTGAATAGCCCATGTGCCCAGAATATTTGTCACTAGCATAGAAGTTATCTTCACAAAACTACCTTGCCTGAAATAAAAATGTCTCACTATGCTCCTGAAATAGAAGATTAAAAAGTATTTTTTAGATGGAAATTATCAGTAACCTAAAACCTTTTATATGATTCTTGCTTTATGCATTTTTTCCTGCTTATTCAACATTTTTTCCTCTCCTTGTAAATAAAAAATAATGTCCCGGAATAAGTATCATATATTTTGGGTTTCACTGATTTCTGCATGGATCTCTTCTAACTCTTGCAAGTCCTTTTTAAATTATAAAAACCTAAGTGCCTCTGAAACATGGACTAAAGACATGCAGAGGGATAGTTCTTTTCACCTGAGGAAGGTAGAAAAAAGCAGCAGTGTCATAAGCATTCCTGTGAAGGCAGAAGCTATGCTATCACAACCTTTCTTCTTTCCCGTAGATGTTTAATTTTCTTAAAGCATTTGATGAGAGACTATTATTAGCCAGATCATTCATATCCAGGTATTTATTGAGCTCTTTAAAGAGCTTCAAGGATTTTCTGAAGTTCACAGAAGCCATGTTGGCCTTTCCCAAATACAAATCAAAATTTTCCATGTGTCCAATAATCTTTAGAAGCTTCTAGTTACTTTGCTGTACACCTCAGGCTTTTCTCAAGATTTGTGACGTACTTGGCATCCTCCATTTTCAGACGCAAATGGAATTTTAAATGAGGTTCAAAACTATCTTCAGGCCAAGTGACTTCTTACTGTTTGTTCAGGTTTTTTTCTGCAACACTTCCACAACAGCTCTTATTTCAGCTAGATCCTCAGCTGAGTCGCACCCTAACTTCCCCACTACCTCCCAAAAATATCATCCTTGAGAACCTCAATGGTTTCTTTACAATTAACAACTTGGAGAATTCATTTAACAGTCTCTGCAATGGCTCTGTCCCCTCTGAGTGTCCCTGTAGGGTTCAGGAAGCTTAATCACTGATCTCAGGACTCCATCGAACTGCTGGCCATGACTATTCAGACAATTTTCCTGACTTAGCGTTTTCCACTGTGTCTGCTGCTGAGAATTAGAAACCAATCTTTCCTAGAAGGATTCTTCAGGAGAACCAGGCAGCAAAGTTTTGCTACAGGAATTAAACTAAGATATAAGAGGGGAAGGAAAGTATATAAAAAGATATGGACATAATGAAACAAATCCAGCAAAGGACCACAGAGATGACTAAGGGACTAGGGCATTGGTCATGTGATAGGCTAGAGAGCTGGGACATTTTAGCCTGGAGAAAAGAAGGCTTAGGGGTTTTTGTCAGTTTGTATAAATACTTGGTGAGAGGAAACGAGGAAAATGAAGACAGATTCTTCTCAGTAATCCCAACTGATGGGACAAGAGGCAATAGATACAAAATTTAAAGTATGACATTCCACCTGGAAACAAAAAATAGCAGTAGAATCAGGTTGCCCAGATAGGCCTCTCTCCTTGGAGAGTTTCAAAACATGACTGGACACAATCCTGGACAACCTACACTAGGTGACCCTGTTTAAGTAAGTTGTTTGGACCAGAGGATGTCTGAAGGTTCCTTCCAACATGAGCAGTTCTGTGATTCTGCAAAAAGTTGTTTTTTCTTAATTTATTAATTTTATTTTTATGTTTTCTTCTGGTGCAGACTTTAAATTTTACTGTGTAGCTCTCCTCTTCTTTCAAGTTAATAGAGTGCCTCCGATCTCTTTGGCATGAGTAACAGAGGTAGTTTAACAGCAGCACAGCATTAAATTCAGGATGCTTGGCGTACTGATTTCCCTAGATGACTGTAAGCTGAAGGAGACCTAACTGAACATTTGTGACTTTGGTAGGTTCATCTATAACTAGTTAGTCTGAAATTATTATCACACAGGCACAGTTTTACTAAATAGAAATGGAGATATAAGCTAAGAACAGTGCTGCAGCTGTGTGCAGCAAAGACTGTAGCACTAATGAATTAAACACTACCTTTTTCTTATAGAATATCTGAAACACTCATTTACATTTATATCAGTTCTATATCAGTACTGATGACTTTATTATTCTGGTTACTGTTATTGCAGTTTAACCTTGAACTTTGTTAGTCACTTAGAATAATGCTAGCAAATAGCCTGAGGAATTCTACCTTAGTAAATTTTCAACACACAGAATGATAAAATATAAAATTACGGGAGTTATGCTAAATTTCTTGTATCAACAACAGCTACAGTTCATTAACTTATATCAAGTACGTTCTAGTGTCAGGGCCAAGTGTTTCCCTGCTACTTTTTGATGAACACTGAAGAAAAAATAAAAAAAAAAAACTTTTTATGCTTAACACTTTCAGAAGTTAGCATATTCTCACTTGTCCATCAGTTCTTTGACTTCCACACAGTATAAAAGAGAAAGTGCTGTACTGATGGACAGCTTCTGTAGTGACCTCACTCCTCTTTATCCCAAGAATCAGAAGTGTGATGAGTCCTTATAGATGATGTATCTAAATTTTTCAATCAGTCTTTCTGTCCATAACACTGGTTTTATTTCCCATTTTAGATGGTTTATTTATTCACTGCATTGACTTCCCTTAGCTAAAGGCAAGCTTACCTAAAATAAAACCAGTAAAATAAGGAAAATGCTGCAATTTAAGTGCATTTTAAGAAGATGCCTCTCTGCTTTGTATTGTGTACTACTTTTTTCCTATGTATTTCTGATGTTAAAATTATATTCACATATATACATTAATAAGTTGGTTTAAAATCTATTTATTGTCAGTTTTAATGCATTTCAATAGCAGTATTTTTTAGCCATTCATGTGACTCCAGATTAATGTTAAACTTGGACTTAGCAGAATCAATAATTAGCAAGTATCTTAATCTTTCAGTGAAAATACTCTTTCCACTACTACAGCAGAAGTATTAAATACCACTATTATCAAGAACTGGGTTCTGAAGGTAGAATTTTCCCTTGTAGAAGACTACGGAAACATGAAAACATTGCCCAGTTCCCAGCATTCTTATATAAACACATCATTACACATCTTTTTACAATTTCAAGAATTCACTTAGTAATTAGTACTCAAGTATTTATTTTAGAATTATTAATATTAGAGTATTTAAACTGGTGGTATTTTCTTCAAAGTGGCTGAATTATGTTATTGTAATTTTTGTTTACTGAAATAAAAATGAGGTATAAGACTTTCTTGAAAAATAAAGTATAATACTTATTGAGATTACTTTTTAAATTTTTTTTCTTCTTTCTTAGGATATATTGAAGAGAAAAAGTATGTTTCTTAATAGAAAATTTGGACAACAATTTGTTGTTCAAGTATACCCTTCAGGGAAATTATTTTATAAAGCCCAGTACATATAAAACTCTTTGATTTGTCTGTATTCAACTTTTAATTTTATATTAAAAAAATTAAAAACATAAAGAAAAACAGACAAAACGGCCATTTTGAGTCTACTGAAAAGGACTTAAGACATATTTGCAATATTTGCAATATTCAGTCTTGTAGTTATTGCCACCATTTGACATGTGATATTCTGAATGAAATACAAAAATTTAGTTTTATATTACTCATCTGATATTCAGAAACAATGCCTTACTGCTGAAAAACACATTTTCAGATGTTTTACCAGGGACATACTTCAGTACGTTTTTATGTTCAAAGATGAAAATGAAATAATGCATAAACACTTTTAGAACATGGGGTCAGTGATTTCTAAAAATTTTTACCCAGTCTCCAAGATAAGGTCTTGAACCATCAGAACTGCAATTTACTCTATGATACAGACTATAAAAAGTTGCTAAATTAGCTAGAGGAAAATCACTACTAAGCACAGCATTATTTTCAGAAAGTGATATAATAACTAATTTCATGTAATTTGGTTTTGAAATTTTTTAACTTTCTCAGGTGCCTCTATGACATTTTTTTCTTCTTTTTTGAAAACAAAGAGGCAGACAATGAGTTGCTGTTCTATGACTATGTACTAATAAGTGACTGAAACATTTTGGAATTTCTGTGTTTTCATGTACTAGTGGCATAGAGAAAAACATGCCCTTTTTCAGCTGAGACTTGTCTGTACAGTTAAAAGAAGAGGTGATAAGCTGTTAGTGACACATGAAGTTTTAGTGTTACCGAGAGATTTCACTTCAGCTAAGAGTGAATTCTCTTTCCTGGGTTTGTTACTTGATTTTCTGTTATAATCAAATGATCTGTGTGAATAACTATGGATAATGCAATGGTAGTCATTTGCAGTCTAGTTTTTCTTTCTCATATTTCCAAATGTCTTATCTACAAAATATTTCCAAGCCCTAGAAAATATTTTCAAGCCTCATAAACCCTTGTGGTTATTTCCCAGGCCTGTGATTTTGCTTGTATTTCTCTCATCTAAAAAGCTGACTTATATTAGGTTGTTTTCACTTCATTCTGGGAACCTTAAGTTCCCATTCATACCTCTACACCATCTTCTCGATTTGGTAAAATTATTCATCCCATAGTGAATCAGAGTGATGAACTGACTTGAACTGACCGCAATGTTTTCTTACGTAGAATGGGGAAATATGAAATTTGCTCCTCAGAAAGCTGTCAGAGCCAAAGGTTATTTTTCTTCAGCAAGATTTCATCCCTTAAAATAATATTTACATTCATGCTATCAGCTTCAACCTTTCCCTTACTCTTGTAACACACAGATGAAATACGGGATGCTCCTTAAAACAAAGGGAGTGAGAAGGAAAATTCTGGTTATCCTCAAAATGGAAATACCCATAGTATTCATCTGAGCATGAACTCTAGTACTATTTCGCTTTAATTTCTATATAGAAAATGCTGAATTTTGTATTTAAAATCATATATTATTTGTATTTAATGTCAAGTAATATGCACTGAATCAAAATTAATACTATGACAGGAAGAGTATTAATTTTTAAGCTTTAATCTAATAATTATAAATTAAATAAACACATTTTATTTATTTTTTAATAAGATCAACTAATTTTTTTTAGTCTTTTTATGCCTCTTTTAATACAATGGAATCAAGCAGACATTCCTAAGCACAAAAAATATATGGTTCCATTTTCCATTTCTTTTTCTTAATGAAATAAAAACTAATTTCCTTCTCCAAGCATTTCAAAATCTAATTCTGCTCCATTCATTTAGGAAAAGAGCTTTATTGAAGGAACTGTACTGAGAATTTCACTTGCATTGAGGCCAGGATTTTAGACATAAGGCGCTATTCTAAGAACTCTGTTACTAAATAGCAAAACGTGGTTGAATGAGGAAAGAACCCAGATATATTCATGGCCAGGCAATGAAGAGAATCAAAGGCATGGGATTTTTCCTTCAAACAGTATTACCACAAACGGTACTGGTCTTTCTTGAAAATTAGCAAAAGGGATACATTTTGTGGAAATGTCATAGAAAGTATATTTATGATATGCTAGCAAAAATACGAAAGATGTGGCAGAAGTGTATCAAATCATGGGTGAGATGAAGAGGGTGGTTTAGGACTGTTTGCTCATTCATTTCATATGAGACCTATCAGGCCTCAGACAAAGATAGTGCGTGAACTGCTAGATGCAAGTTACCAAAGCAACCACAACCCACAGCGAAAGAAGAATAAATTATTCCATCCCCTCCCTGGTTGGAGGGTTTTGAAGCCAAGTGGGGACACATTGCTAAGCTTATTCCTTCTTAGCAGAGGCAAAAAGTGAGTGGGCCGTTCCTGGTCTCACATCTCAAAGGGCCAGGCGCATGCGCAGTTCACAATGCTGTGCTTTCTGTAACCTCCAAGCTTCTTATCTCTCTTTCTCCCAGTGTGAAGAATGCCTTTTAAGTTTTTGACAGCGTTCTGTTATCTTCTACAGAAATTCCACTTCTCAAGAAACACAGGGGATAATCAGCAGTAAAAATGTGAGGTTGCCCGCATGGATATTCTTAGCTTTCCCAGCTGCAAGGTCACTTTGAGTGAATCTATCATACTCCTCTCCAAATCGCCTATTTTTAACCCTTTCCTCCCAACAGTTAGTATGAATCGAGATCCAAAAGAGTCAGATATCTCAACTCTATCAAATAACTATGTAGTATTAAACCTTCAAGGTTTAATGGATGGCAAAAAAATCACATGAGATACAGTGAAACAAGATGAGTGAAACAGAAATCTTCTGCATGCTGCTAGTATGTGAAATACATCAATAAGTGCCTTCTACTGGCCACTTTTGGTGGCAAGATACATTCAAAAGTATTTTCTTTCCTGATATATGTTGGTCATATCAACATATATCATTCTTATAATTTCTAGAGTAAGATGTTCCATTATAAAATTTTCTGAAGACACAAACAAACTCCCACCTGCTAACATTCAGAATTTCCTTTAGATATGTCACACAGCATTTTTTTTCATATGCATCATAGCAAGTCTTCCTTAACTGCAGTTTGGAGTTATTATTTAAAATACATCTGTCTGCTCATATTTGCAATGAAATGCTAAGTTTTGAAATCATTGCTGTTATATACTGGCCCATCATCTCATATTTGCTCCTAGAAACCACTCTACGTCCTCCCATACTAGGGGCACAGACACTGTCACAGTTCTTATTTGTTTTCAACATGATCAACAAGTTAAAGAGCTTTAGTCTCATTTTTTACATCCTCTTGAGCTGTTTAGAGTGGATAGCTGAGCTCAACTGTCAGGAAAATATAAATTATTTGGACAATTTTTGAGTGTTCTCATCAACTTTTACCATGACTCTTACCTGAACCTGTGTCATCTCACTAACTTTCCTTAGATATGGACAAACACTGTATGTCTTCCTAACCTTTGAAAAAAATTACTTGTCAAGTTATGCTCTTACCTTTCATGCCTGCAAAGGAATCTTTCACTTTTAAACATTTACTTCATTTTTCAAGAAGTTTTAAAGAGCGGAAACTGTGGTTTTGGTATTGTTACTGTTATTTTTTGATACCTGATAATGACTCCTCCAGGGACACACTATTGTCAATGCTTTTCCTTTAGCACACGTCACATAAAAAGCCTGCATCCTGCCTGTATATTATTATAACGTGGTGCTTACTGAAGCTGCTTTAGTGTTTCAGATCCAAGACAGATTTTGTGACCTGGAGTTATTAGATTTTTTCTCATTTATAAAAACGATGCAGTGCAATTTTAGCTGGAAACAGCAAATAGACTATTACTGATATTTACAGCAAGCAGTAACAATGTGAAAGAAGATACTGCATCACCTAAGGCATGGTTACAATCCATGCTCTTCATCATTTGTACAATACTTGTATACAAAAGTGTACTGTTCTAAATCATTCTATGCTTTCAATCTTGTAGTCTGGAGGGTCACACTGGAAAAGGCTTGAGGATCTAAGGAATTAGTATTTTAGTATTCATCACCTGTATAGCTTAGACTACCAGAATACTAATATGTTTTCTTCTAGGCCAAATTTGGTAGGCACTCATAGATGATGTGACATGCATGAAAAGAGAAATCAGAACTGACAGTAATGAACACCATAGCAAACAGCTGCAGCTGCTAAGCAGTGAACAGCCAAATATAACAAATTTATGTTCCATATGCCACAAAACTCTTTCACGAAAATTTGGGAGCTTAGTATTGTCCCACTGAATCCGATTCCAAAGAAGTCAAACCTTGATGGTGAGTTGCTTAATTGCCCTCACTGGGAATATGTGGGATTGGTCAGATTTGCTACAGATGATGCCTTTTAGAAAGGAGGCAAAAAACCCCATAGGTTTTCCACTGCACTGAGTGATTGCAGACTCCATGTGGTGCTAATTCAAGACTATGTCTGTTGATGCATGAGCCTTGTCTGAGTATTAACTGTGGGAAGAGACGGGATGGAGTTGAGCTGCTGGCTGTGGGATGCGCCTGCAGAAGCACATGGCAGCACAAAGGAGCACATGGCAGCACAAAGGAGCACATGGCAGCACAAAGGAGCACATGGTGGCACAGAGAGGCTTGTCTCTGCGGGACCCTGGGGGGGGGGGATGCCACAACGCAGAGCCCTATGGAGAGGGGCCTGCTGGGAGCTGACAGATGGGTGAACACCGCATGATCACCCCATAGAAGGACATTCAGAAAGTGCACTGCTGACTTGGCAATGTTTGATTGGTCACTTAGTGAGAATTACCACGTAAGGAAATACTGTGCCTTGAAGAAGTGTTTAAAACCAGCTTGTTTCTTTGAATAAACGATTCAGTTTCCCTGCCGGACTGGGTCCATATCTCAATCACTGACAACAGTCACATGAAGGGCCTGGAAGAAAAAATAAACAAGTGAAATCTTGCCCTAAAAAGGCCTTTATAATGCCTAGAAAACTGATTTGCTAAGTTGGGCTGGAATTGCGGAATATTGTACTGAAATCATAGAATCATGAAGGTTGGAAGGGACCTTTATGATCATCCAGTCCAACCATCATCACCACCACTGTAATCTCAAAAACACTAAACCATCCCCCAGTGTCAGATCTAGATGCCTCCTAAAAATACATCCAGGGATGGTGAATCCACCACTACCCTGGGCAACCTATTCCAATGCCCGAACACTCTAACAGTGAAAATTTTTAATCTAATATCTAATCTGAATCTCCCCCAGCCCATCTTAAGCCCATTTCCTCTGGTTCTTTCACTGCAGGCACAGTAGAAGAGACAAACACCCACCTCACTTCAGCATGCCTTTGGGTGATTGTAGATAGCAATGATGTCCCCACTGAATCTCCTTTTCTCCAGGCTAAACAACCCCAGCTCCCTCAGCCGTTCCTTGCAAGAAAAGTTTTCTAGACACTTCATGAGCTTTGTTGCCCTTCTCTGAACACACTCCAGCATCTCAATATTCTTTTTTAAGTGAGGCGCCCAAAACTGAACACAGCATTTGAGAGTTTGCCCCACCAATGCCAAGTACAGGAAAAAAATTAGTTTAAAAAAATGTTGGAAAACTCATGTATTACTGCAGAGTGAGCCATAGCTCTCTTTGGTCAGAAAGAAAAATCAGAATTTGCCTGAACATCATGACAGCTGTACATTCTATTTGCAAAATAGACAACAACACATCACTATAAATTAATACTATATCTGCTAGCAGGCATTGAAGATAACTGAAAATTGCATTCTTTTTGACAACTACCAGAAATGAATACAGCATTCCTCTTAAAGAAATTGGCTCACCAGCTCATTGAGCCATGTTTGTTTGAATTCTGCATCCATTTTAGATCAGTTATAATATCTAAATGTGTTTGATTCTGTCAGATCAAATCCCTATGGAAAACTAATTCTAAACTATATTCTATTTTCATTACTATGGCTGTACTACTCAGTGAAAGAGAACAGGACATACATCTGAGTGATGACCTATGGCCATTTATACTGTGAAATTGTTAGCATTTTGGGTTTTTTCGATTGGGCCAGATAATTTTCCAGGCAGGGCACAGGACAAAACATGTGCCAGGGACAACTCCAATTGTGTATGTGGATGCAGGCTCCCTGTTCTGCACAATGAGAGTGTTCAGCTGTGTGCACACAAGCCATCCTGTGCCACGTCATCTCAAGGCAAGAGAAGGGCCCTTGAATATTTTATTTTATCAACAAAGACATAGTGTGTATGAGCTGTTTTTACCACAGAAATTTCCACCATCAGGAACAAAGCACAGGCTGGGTAGCTTATTAAGGTTTAATATAATGTCAATATAATTTTGAAGGCAATTTTTCTTCTTTTCGGTCCTGAACTAACCAGCATTTCTGTAGTAGAAGTAAAAGTATTAGCTTTTCCATGTACCTGCACCTCAGTGTTACTTGTGACTCTCCTTTTGCACTTCGGCATTTCTCCTAGTGTCTCCACCTGTACTGCCTCCCTAATCCTCTATTGCCTCATCTGTACATTGTTGGAACATTAAGTTCTACAGCAAGTCAGTAGAATTTTCAGGAACTTGCTGCTACATACCATGCCTGGCTATTGAGTATCATCATTACAAGAATTAACACACCAACTAAGCCTTTTTTTGACTCTGTGTCTGTGTGGGCTTGCCACTATGGTACATACTGAGTGAAAATATTTTGTTAAATACAGGCCTGAAATATCTGTGCCATTGTATTTGATACCATTGTGACTGTTGATACACAGAAGGAAAATTAAAATAATAAATTTCTTTACAGTTCTGAGGTATAAATGATGCCATGGACCATGGTGTCCCATGGCAGTTTTTGCAAGTCTTTTCCCTGAGGCAGGGGACAATCTCAAATACAGGTGCTGGTCTTCCTTGACAGATCTATGAAAAATACAACAGTACTTTTACAAGCCTGTCATTCCCCAGTACACAGAGTTAGCAAGAAATGGCCCAAGAGCCATAGAATCTGGGATACAAGACTGTGTTTATGGTATCATCAGAAGTCAGTTCTAGTGCGGTCCTCTTCTTTTGCTGGTGGTCTTTTCAGATATGATTGCCTACCCATATGTGAACTGGTTCACAGTGGTATTAGCAAGCAATCCAGAAATTTGAAAATTCAACATTAAATTATCAAAACTGAAAAATTACCTTCCAATTATCTTAGAAGGTTAAAGGCAGTTGGACATTAGTATGTCCAGCTGTTGTGAAAATAAAAAAAGTCACAGTAAATACTGGGGTTTTTTTAAAAATCTATCCCCTCATGAATAATAAAGAAGGCAAAATTCAGTTTATTTTGTCCCTGTCTGTATTTTCATATATTTACAGTAAAAGAGATATTTTTTTACTATGCTGTCTGCATTTTCATATATTTACAGTAAAAGAGATATTTTTTTACCATGCTGTCTGCAAAGTTTTCTGTGTTCTTACAAGATCAGGCAAACCTATTTCCTACAGTTACAGCAAAGTGAAACCTTGTAAGTTACACTGAGCTCTCGTTGACAGTGAATCTAGGGTGATGATATTCTAGCTTCATTATCCTGTCATGTTTCATTCAGTAAGAAAATATTCATGTCATATTTCCTTTGAGTTATTTGTGTACACGTTTCTTCTTCACCATCCTTTTACATTCTTGAGAGAGAAAGATTAAAAAAAACCCAACTATATTTAATCTTATTATATTCCTTCCTTGCCATTTGAACTTGATCTCATCTCAAATATTTTAGTATTTAGGTGCCGATGCTGCTTATTCTATGCTCACTTGTTGCATTATTTTCAGCACCATGATTGTGTTTGTTGTTAAGTTTAAAAAAACTATTTAAATTAGCTTGTCATCCCTACTATTTTTGCAGTTCTACATGAATGACCAGTTTTCATACTGGGCATGACAATATCTAAATCTAAATGCCTATATGTTTTGTTCTCATACTACTAGTGAAATTAAATTCAGGAAATTTATCTTCTCAGTGCGCAGCAAGATCCATCTCTATAGTACTTAAATATTGCTTGCAATAAAAGCTTATTTCAACTTGCTCTTCTGATAATATCGGAACTACTTTAAATGTACGTACTCAAGCTCATTTATATATATACAAAGATATATACATATATATAAATACTTTGTGTTTTTAAAAGTTTTTATATCCATGTGAGAGAGGAAAAATATGAAAGAGAATGAGCAGAAGTGCCAAACTAGCTTACATGATTATTTACGTATTATTAAAAAAACCCATATTGTGAACCATTGACTGGGGGACTCCACTGGAATTTAGAAAACTCAGGCATCACTCCTAGTTCTGTCAGTGATCATGGGATCTTCAGTGGCCGAGTGAATAGCAATCCTGTAAGCTTGAAATCTTTGCCTTAATCTTTATGCACTTCTGCATTCCTATCTTCAAAATAAAAATAATTATATACACAAAATAATGTTGAGAATACCTTGTCATGTGAAATGTGAAACATATCGATCTCTTCATAGTTAGTTGTTACTCCTTTGTTATTTTCCTCAACTATGTGAAAAGTAAAATGTTCTTTTTGGCTAGATGCATTAGAACCAGATCCATCAACTTGAAGTGAAAGGAGAATTGCCTGGCTTGTGGAATCCCTGTCCATTCTTGTTGTGGTGACTCAGCCCTCTGATTGGCACTGGACTTCCTCCTTCTTGCCCATGGGCCTGGGTGCAAAGAGTTTGAAGGACTCTGTTGCTTCAACCTGTCATCACATAGCCAAAGCATCCATGCCTCAATACAGAAGACCCGTGAGTAAGTCCATCAGCTCCGGCAAGAAGGAAAGGACAGGTTGGGAGGAATAGTTTCCGGCTGGGTACTTACAGGGTGGGTAGGATCAATCTTAAAGACCCTCCTGTGGGTGATTTTAATTATTTTCCTGATCTTTGTATCTCTCAGTTGCTTTAAACGTCTTCTTTTAAACTCCCTGCTATTTTCATTTTTTAAGAAAAACAGGGGAGATGTGGTGACCCAGCCCTCTGGTGGGCTGTGGCCATCCAGTGCCCATCAAGCCCTGGCTCTCCAATGGTGGGAATGCCAGGATGCTGAGGACCGCCCTGAGGGCGGATCGGAGGGCGGAACGGAGGTTTAGGGTCACTGCCTCCCTCTAGAAAGTTCTCCCCAGTTTGATACCCCATTGGCTCCCTGTTCTAGCTCCCGCCTCTATGTTATCCCCATTGGTTGTCCTTCATATATTCCAGCCCCTTGGTTGTACCCTATTGGTTGTTCCCTTTCTCTCCACCCC
This sequence comes from Oriolus oriolus, assembly GCA_013400235.1. NCBI lineage: Eukaryota > Metazoa > Chordata > Aves > Passeriformes > Corvidae > Oriolus > Oriolus oriolus. The sequence continues at coordinate 321,696 of VXBT01011950.1, forward strand.
CTCCCCCTGGAGTATAAAACCCTGAACCCGGTCATTTTCTCTGTCTTTTGTCCCTAGACCATCCAAGCAATAAAATTTCTGGAACCCATACAAAAGACCCCTCTCTCTTCTTCACCTTTGGGAGACACTTACACACAAGAGCTGAAGGCCAGGGCTTGATCCCCTCACAGAGGAGCCCACTCAGTGGTGTCAGCTCAGCAGCCCTACATTCCTGATGCTTTCAGGAAGGACGCCGTGTCTCCTCCAGCAGAGGGAGCCCGGGCAGCATCACATTCTAAAACAGTTTCATCTTTGTATGAATGTTTGTTCTCTTCCTGAACTGTTCTAGAAGTAAAATTTAATCATCACTTCCTCCTGAATGTCTTAAGCTTCCAGAGCCATGCTTTCATTGGTGGTCTAACCAGTCTTGGTGTCTGCGTACTTGGGCCCAGCCACAGCAAGGAGGGTCTATCTGTGCCTCCCCTAGTGCCTATTGAGGGCATTAATGAACTGTGGTGTCCTTCACCAACCTCTCTGGGGCCTCCCTCTTTCCCTTGTCCATGGGTTCTGGAGCCTTTCAGCTTGGCCTTCATCCCTTGGTTGTGTGTGTGTATGCTGGTCCCATCCCCTGCTGTTCCTGGCTGGACTTGATGTAGGGAAACAGATCTGACTCACTTTTTACACTGTGCTTTCTTACCTAAAACTTTTGCATATTTCTTTGATATTTTTTGGGTTGGTGCAGTGTTTTTCTTGCTATGATACATGCATACTTTATAAACAAGAATAAGAGACAGTGGGTCAGAATATGTAGATGCAAAAAAGTTGCCATATTTAGCTGAATTAATACATTGAAAGCAATGTGAACATACCTTGCTGTTGCTTTTTTGATAATTCTGCTTATGTTGTCACAAACCAGGCATATAGGTGACAATGTTGTGTGAGGTGCTGACGGATCAGTTTTATAAGGAGTATGTATCCTTTTTTTTCTTTTCAAACTCATGTATTTTCCCTCCTGCTTGCTACTTACAGTAGACAAGACAATAGGAAGTTCAGTAGTGAATGGATGGTGAGTCATTGAAGGTGGATTACAAGATACAATGAAACATCCTGGTTTTGTCACAGTAAGAGAGAATAATAAACATATTAAATATACTCTATGCGGTCTACAGTAGAGATAAATCAGTTCTTGATGTGATTTCTTGGCATATTACCATCCTAAAAACTAGCTTGTTTAGGTGAAATGAAAATGGTCATTTATAAGATAAAGGAGGTACAAAATAAGGCAATATGACCTAAGGAATTACATCTTCAGCTTTCAGGTTTAAGACAGAAGGAAAACAGGGCTGCATATTTTGTCCCAATAATGATAAATTACAAACTAGGACTGTTTCTCATGTCAAAGTTATAAGAAGGCTGTATGGATAATGGATACAATACCCATGCAGATAAATTTGAATGAAGATTTAATTTCATACACAACTGAGAAGTGAAATTTTCCTAAACTATATCTGTCATCTGTCAAAGAAGACAGTCTTTAAGGAGTCACTTTTATGGAAGTAAAATGCCATATTAAGATCAGTGGGTGGATTTCCTCTTTCTAACATTCTTCACTCTATTATCCACAAAACCAATAGCACCTTTCTGAGGTTATCTGAAAAAAAAAAAGTTATTATCAATATCATAAGCTATAAAAATTTCTTTTCCTGTTTGCTTTTCTGAATGTGTTTTTTTACCTTTGGAAAAGCTTTTGCATTCTCAACTGGAAAGATCTGACATAATAAAATAGAGAAGAAAAAGAGAGAATTTCTGCTTAGGTATCAGAATAAAACAATTACCAGTTAATGTTTTGATCCTAAATAATTAAAACAATGCCCCTGGCAGAAAGCCATCAGTCCAAGGCAAAAAGATTTGAAAAGCAGCAAGAGTATCAACAGAAAAAAAAAGAATCAAAGTGCCAAAGAATGCTGAAGATCTACATCAAGTTATAAATACAACAATTCTGAAATAGCATCTTGTACCTGGTATCTTAAGGGTGAAATCTCTTTATGAAGTTGTCATTGTTACAGAAGTTTAGCACTGTGTGACTGCTATTCTACTCCCCTCTATGTAATGATAAACTCTTAATTCCCAGTAGCTGCCCAGTGCACACCCGACCCCTCAGCCTACAAGCTGGGTGTTAAATGAGAAGAGCTAAACCCCATGAGGCAGGGTAGTGTTTCTTTATGTTCACCATGAGGGGTCATCTCTGCTAATAGGCCATCATGAACTGAATGAATAGGCAGCTACAAAGACCATCAAGGACTCCAAAAATATCCTATGACTCATAGAACTACATAATTCCATTCTGAAACTTTCTGCCCTGGGTGGGGGGGTGCCACATGAACCTGACCACATATAATCCTGATATTTGGGAATTTGGGACACCAGCACTGTTGGACTGACCCAGAGGAGGACCAGACCTTCCATAGGACCACTGTTTCATACATGACTGCACCATCACTTCATCACTTCAGGACTGCAACAACCACTTAATTGGACTGTGACCATCACTGTGATCAACAGGGGCCAGGTTGTACTCTGACTTTGTGGGTTTAAGCCGGTTTTTCTGTATCTTTGCATTTATTGTAATATTTCTATTAAATTGTAACTCTGACCTGAAACCTCTCTCAAAGTGTTTGTGTGGGTTTAATTTCTCCCACTGGTTTACTTGCAAACCGGCATGGAAGTAATTGCCAAACTCACGTGGGTTTAGAAACTTTTTATATGTGCTATGTAATCCTCTCAAATCTTGCTAGGGTATTTCTGACATATATGGCTTAGGAAAGCAGAATCCACAAAATTTTCATTTAGAGGTAGAATAATTAAAGTTGTTTCCACTTTTTTTCTTTTCAACAAAAGTTTGTTCTACATTGTATAAAGTACGCAAAATTATTTCTTTCTAAAGAAGCAAGAAGAACAGAAATTGTGTGGCCAGCAGGATTAGGCAAGTGATGATCTCTCTGTACTCAGCAGAGGTGAGGTCGCACCTTGCATGTTTGTATTCAATTCTGGGTCCTTCACTATAAGAAAGACAGTGAGATACTGAAGTGACTCCAGAGAAGGGCAACAGAGGTGGTGAATGGACTGGAGTACAACTCTTACAAGCAACAGCTGAGACAGCTGGGGTTGTTTAGTCTGGAGAAAAGAAGTCACAGGCAAGACCTTATTGTTCCTTCAACTACACGAACAGAGGCTGTGGCCAAGTGGGGGTCAGGTCAGGCTCTTCTTCTAGGTGACTGGCAAGGGGACAAGAGGACATAGTCTCGGGCTGTGCCAAAGGAGGTTCACATTAAACATCAGGAAGAATTTCTTCACTGAAAAGGTGGTTAATCTGTGGCACAGGCTGTCCAGGGTGGTGGTGGAGTCACCATCCATAAAATTATTTGAGAAATGACCAGATATGATACTTACTGCTATGGTTTAATTGACATGGTGGTGTTTTGTCAAAGGTTGGACTTGATGATCTCAGAGTCCTTTTCCAACCTCAATGGTTCAATCCTATGATTCTATAAAAAATAAAGTATTTAGAAAGCTCAGAACTTTAGAATCGTACTACATAAAGGAACAAAAGATCAGGTTGCTTAAGTTTTGTTTTACTTTGTTTTGTGTCAAAGCACACCTTTTCACACACTGCAAGAGTGTTCAGATACACAAAGTAGTGAAAGGCATGAAAGTGTCCTACATGACACACACAGGTAATAAATCATTCTGCTCTTTCAGTCAACTGAGCTTCAAATTGCCTCGTGCATTCACTGCAACATGCCATCACTATTTCTTTCTATCTAGATGGTGCTTCAGGCAGATAGCCCCCTCTAAACCTCAGCCTTGGCTAATCACTGAAGAAAACAAGCAGCTGCATACTCAATGTCAACTGAAATAGAGCCATAGAGTCAAGTACCATTAGTGAACATCTGGCACTAAATGACAAGCTATTTTAATATCTCTGCTAGTGAACATATAGACACACCGAAGTTTTTCTCCCTTCATGCTATACTGTTACAGCAGCTCTTCTCCAAGAACTCTGTCCACTTTTTCACACTGAATATTTTGTTTCTCACAGCTACTTATTGCTGAATACCTTATGGGATATTGTTAGCAATTCACTTTACTGAACCTTCAATATTATTCCTCCCTATTAGACTGCTTTTCAGTTATTCCTGTAGTCATTCTGATTTTTGGAGGGAGCTGAGGGGGGAGAGACAGGAGGAAAAGAAGATTATTTTTTCCTGATTTCTTTTTCTTTAATTTAGATGGTTCTCTTGATCACTACGCATCGGGTTTGTCACTGTGAATATCAGTCTTCAGCATCATACTGTTAGGCAACACGTTTATTTGAGTTCCAATCTTCTGAGGTTTCCATAGTAACTGGTGCTTAGTACAGACCCCTTGATGAAACAAAGCCTCTGTAGCTCTGAAAAACTGACAGATATGGATTCTGTTTTATTATTAAAAGTGTATAAATGTATAGATATACATATATAAAAATCTTTATGTATACATATAACATAATGTTATAATGACAGCATATATTATATGCATATACATATACATAATATTATAAAAATATTAACTGTATGCAGAACATTGTGTGATATATGTACCATATATTAGAACTAAAAATAAAGAATAAAACTACAAAGTATACAAAAATATTCATTATAAATGAAAAATATGGAAAACAAAATGAAACAAAAATGAAGACACAAGTTCAAGAGAAGTTGAATCATTTTCTCCTAGAAGTTCAACAGCTGTACTGTCACTTGTCACTGAGTCTGCTGTTATTCATAATAGTTACTGGCGAAAGATTGCCAGCTATCTAATATACCCACACATAACTGAAAGAAAGCGACTGTGGACTTTATCCAACTAATTTATGGCATACACGAAATAAATTGGCAAATGTCAGTTCAATTATTTGTGCTGCCACCAGGATATGTGTTGTATCAGATTCCTCTGTTGATTGCCTTAAAACACAGATGTTGTAAAAGGGGTATTGAGATCAAAATACTCTCTTGATCTGGTCAACAGAAAACATAATCAAAATTGTGCATCAACCCTTAATGCACTCACTTATGCAATATTTTGTGAAGTTCAGTTCTCGCCCTGCAAAAGGGAAAGACAAATTAAATACGGGATCTAAGGATATCAGAAATGTCAGAAACGGGGCAGATCTAGAGTTATTCACCCCAGCCTGGCAAAGATGTAAGTGAGGGGAAATATTACAGTTGTCTATAAAAATCTATGGGTCATCCAGTGAAATGAGTAGGAAGCAAATTTAAAACCAAGTAATAACTTCCCTGTCATGTGGTTTCTGATATGGGCCAGGATGCCATTGGCATTCTTGGCCACCTGGGTACACACTGGCTTGTGTTCATCCTGCTGTAGACCAGCACCGCCACGTCCTTTTCTGCTGGGAGGGTTTCCAGCCACTCTTCCCCCACTCTGTAGCACTGCAGGGGTTGTTGTGATCCAAGTTCAGAATCTGGCATGTCTCCTTGTTGAACTTCATATGGTTGGTGATTGCCCAACCCTCTAATTTTTTGTGGACTCTCTGCAGGGCCTCTGTGCCTTCAAGGGAGTCAACAGCTCCTCCCAGTTTTGTATCATCTGTGAACTTTCTCAGTATCCCTTCCAGCCCTGCATGTAAGTCATTTATGAAGATGTGGGAGAGAACTGGGCTGAGGATGGAGCCCTGTGGAACCCCACCAGTGACCAGGTGGATGACTAGGTCACCAGTCTGATGTCACCCTAGCCACTATAAGCTTTTGTACCTGACCTGTGAGCCAGTTGCTCACCCATCACATGATGTGCTTATCCAGCTAAGTGCTGGACATTTTGTTCAGAAGGATACTAAGAGAAAAAATATTAAAAGCTTTGCTGAAATACAAAAAGATTACATCAAGTGGCTTCCCTTGATCAACTACTTGGGTTACCTTGTCATAAAAGGAAACCAGGTTTGATAAGCAGGACTTTCCTCTCATGAAGCCGTGCTGGCTGTGACCAGTGACTGCATTGTCTTTCTGGTGTTTTTCAATACTTCCCAGAATAACCTTCTCCATAACTTTACCAGGCACTGAAGTGAGAGTGACAGCCCTGTAGTTTCCAGGGTCCTTCTTCTTGCCCTTCTTGAAAACTGGGACAATGTTTATCAGCTTCCAGTCAGCTGGGACCTCTCAGATTCCCAGATCCCTCGCAGATTCCCAAGACTGCTCAAAAATCATCGAGAGGTGTTTTGCCATGACATCAGCCAGCTCTTTGAGGATTGGATGAATCCCATCAGGCCCCATAGATTTATTGAGACCCAGCTGAAGCAGCAGATCCTGCATAATTTCAGGGTTGACTGGGAGTTGATCATATTTAATTACATGTCTTCTGCTTAATGTTTTTTTCCACTGAGCAAATTCAACAAAAATCAAATAGGAAAAGCATCAAAAATAATCAGTGTCAACACATTAACCATCAGCTAAGTGTATAGAAATTTGATGTTCTGAAGCATTCTGCCATGATATTCAATGTATTAGTAATGGAAATTGCCCTAACATACTTTCATATTTTTCATATTTGCTAATATCAGCCAGTTATGAAATAGAACATTATACTTTTGTCAGTCACATTGATCTTTCAAATTGGTTTAATACATGCAAGGAATTTAACCAGGATTTGTTGGGCTGGACAAAAAAGCTGACATTGAACATGTAATGTCATAAATGGCTTAACAGATCACATTTCCTGTTTTTGTTTTCTGTGGGAAATCATTGAATCAAAATTCAAGCAATTTCACACTTGAAAGAAAATGTTTTTATTTACAACACTAAACTGAACAAAGTAATAGATACACCACCTCAGAGAAGTTCATAGTACAATCAGAACCTAGCAGATCATAACACAAGTAGAATAATCAGATCAGTGATGTACTGAACTTGCTTAAGATTAATTTTTGCTTACTTTTTCTTCCATTTTGAATGAAGAGCAATGTGCGGCCTGCATCTTTTATTTGTTAAATAGCTAATTATATTTTGAAAATTATGATCGGGTACAATCAATCATAACTGTTTCATTCAACTTTTAACTTCAATGGCAATAGATTCAATTAGAAAGTAGGAAGATGAGCGTCTCTGAATATCTTTACATGACATGTCAGAAAACTTTCTGAAAAAACTTTTATAGGATAAATGAGGAAAAGAAGAGAATAAAAATGGGGAGTTTATATTGAAAAAACTAATTTTCTATTTTAGGACCTATAGAAATTAACAAAATCCAAGAGATGTTAATGATATTTGTTGTTACTGAATCTAAAAAAGGATTCTAAATAGAATCCTGTCATGGTTTTATGTCTGGCTGAAAATTAAGCACCATGCAGCCGCTTGTTCAACATCGCCTTTCTTTCCCCCCACGCCAGGGGAATGGGGAGGAAAATCAAAGTAAAACTTGTATAAAAGAACAGTTTAATAATTGAAAATAAAGTAAAATATAGTAATAATGGTAAATGGTAAAAATAATGATAATAAAAAGGGTAAAACAAGTGATGCTCAATGCAGTTTATCACCGACCGCTGACCCACACCAGATAGCCCTTCTCAAACCCAGATTGGCTATGCTTCTGTATAACTCCCCCCAGTTTATATATTAGGCATCACTTTCTGTGGTGTGGAATATCCCACTAGGCGGTTTGGGTCACCCATCCCAGATACAGTCCATCCCAGTTTCCTTTGTGTACCTCCTCACTGGCAGAGCATGAAGCAAAATAAAAAAAGGATAAACACGACTTAGCAAAACCCCAATACAACAGTGTATAATTAACACCATTCTCATTCCAAATCCAAAGCACAGCACTGTAACAGCCACTGAGAAGAAATTAACTCTATCCCAGTGGAAACCAGGACAAATTTTGCCAGTTCTCTAACTTTGGAAGTAGTGCTTCACATTGAAGGAAACCCCTGAAACAAGCTAAGCTTGTACATCAAGTGTCTGGGTTATTTGGGGTTTTTTTGAATTAAATTGAATTTCCAATGAGCTATATTAAAATACAGATTCTAAAATCAAGATTCAGGTCTTCAAAACTGCCCTTTTTCAAATGTGAAATGACCTAATTTCTGCAGTCCTCTTATCATTCTGCATTAAAATTCGCCAGGAATATGAAATTTTACTGTGTTTGTACCTGCAGCATTTCAAGCCATGATATAATGACATATGGGGCTGCAACAGCAAAACAACCTCAGAGAGTCCCATTCACCTACCTCCTGAAAGGATTAGTCACTTGGTTCTGCACAGTCTGTTGCACATTAATATATAGAAATACGATCAGTTCCTTGAGTTGATTTCCAGCATGGCTTTTGTATCATGTTGACACGGCTGAGAAAATGGTATGTTGCTTTACAGATGTGAATGCCTCACCAACATCAGGCAGTTTTGCTTATGAATTCTAAAAAATATTTGCTGATTTTTTCAGCCTGTAAAATCTATGAGTCCATACATTTTATAGGCCAAACAATCCAGCAGAAGTTCATGACTAAAGCTGGATGGACTGATTCTGTCACTCTGTGTCCAAGTGGCTAGAGGGATGACTGTATTGTATAATGGATTCTCTCCCCATGTCAAAACGTGGACATGTATTTTTTACAAAGCCTTCTTCACACAAAATTTGTAATCAGGCTGTGGAGCAGATATTGAACAGTCTTGTTGCCATGTTTTAGAGGATTACTGTAGCTACTAGACACTGTCATGTTCAGCCTTGTTCTCCTTCTCTGGCCAAATTAGTTTTCAGCCCTTTATTTAAAGTAGAACAAGTTCGGTCAAAATCTATATCCTTTCCATAATACATAACTTAAAGATGAAAAAAACTTTCAGTAAAATGAGACTGAACTGTGGTTTTTCAGTCATACCAGAAGGTAGAATTATCAGCAGATCTTCTACATCACAGATAAGTCTTTTATCTACCAATTCATTGCTTAAAATTTATCTTCATAAAGAAAAAGTTTAAAGATAACTTAACATAGTTATACAAAGCAGACCCTGAGTGCCCACTTAGAGAGCTTTCTTCAGTTTGAATCACAATGTCTCCAAAAATCATGTTACACTAGATCAATATTAAAGAGACAAGATGTACACCTTTACCTGCACTGGCTCCCAGCACTGCAAATGGTTCTGAGGCAGTCAATTTCTCCCATGCAGTTTAGACATTTAATTAAGGTATTGACTTTGGGGTGTCTGCATTCATGACTGCAATGCTTTATTTTTGGATCTATGCAGAAAACATAAAAAAAAATGTACCTAAGTATCTTCTTAGGATACTCGGCAGTATCTAGTTATACAATACCCTAAAATTCTTACTAGCTATAGAAATATCTGTTGTCGCAGTGCCTGTTCCCTGC
>VXBT01011952.1:0-78325 GCA_013400235.1 Oriolus oriolus
AAAAAAAGCGAGAAGGGCTGTGTGATTCACTTCCTTTTTAACTGGAGAAAAACAGAATATAGGAAGCAAAGCAGAACAAATACGGCACCAATAACACTTTTATATGACCTATCAAACAACAGTGACAACCATGTTCTTTTTAAAACATGGAGTGCTATATTATCATTCAACAAGTCAATTGCCACAACTAAACAAAGAATTAATTTTCCTCAGGCTCCATAAATTAGTATAAAGGCTTCTTTCACATGTCCCTACCTAACAAAAATGTCCCCTTAAAATGAATTTATTCAGAATGGGCCAATATTTCATTCACAAATCTTGCCTTGTCACTCATTTGAAAGAATATTTCCTGGGCATATGCCTGTCAGATTTGATTATATAAAGAATGGAGAAAATTTAAAATATGCACTTTGGAGTATTCCTCAGATATTCCATCTGAGCAATTTGGTACCTAAACATCAGTTTATATCAGATGTTTCTTAACATAGGGCAAAATATAATCTGCTAGAATGGACACATCAGCTTTGAGTCTCTGTATAAAAAAGACAGAGAAGTAAACACTATAGCCTAACAAATGCTACTGCAGTGGATTTCACTGCACAATATATGGGAATATATTAGTAGATAAGAATAGAATTAGTAAGAACACTAAATAAGAACCCAAGCCCTCTTTAGTTCTCCTCCAGGAATACCTAAAAATCATTGAGGAGGTGAAGGAATCCTTAGAGACATTGTGCAAGATCCATAAAATGTGTAAAACTCTGATGTAAAATTTAAAATTTATTTGGTTTCTTTGTAACACAAATGAAGGCTTTTGCCTGGAAAACTTAGATGTATCAACCTCTATTTAGAAGAAAGGATTACTTGACAGATCTCAGACATGGGTTTTCCCCATTTCTTTTATGAACCTACTATTCCATTTTAGTGTATACTCACGCATTTATTTCTATTGCAGTTTCCTAACTTTCCCTCTGCCTCTCAAATCCAGTAATACACGCTGTAAGCAAGCAACATGAACAACAATTTAGTTTGGTTCTCATATGCAGGCATTATAAAACTTCTGAACGTCTGTCAATAAACTGTTCATAGAAATCTTCTATTACATAAAAGTGGAGAAGTGGGCTATGTGGATAGAATAAACACTTCAAGAAACGTTGCAATTGTACAAGTTTTGTATAAGCAAAGAGGTAGTAGAACACATATTATTCTGGTAGCTTCAAAGGCAGCTTTGACTAACCTCTAAACATTATTTCATATGAAAAAGAAGCTAAGGTTTCATGAGACCAAAGTCTGAAGCCATAGCATGAAGAGGTAGCAGTGGTTATTTATCAATAATGCTAAAAGTTGGTATCTATGGCAAAATCATATGGGTTATCATGAACACAAAATGTGAATTGAAAAGAAAGAACTGAAAGGTCTGTGATATTTCATACCGTAATTGGAAAATTAATGCTGCTGTTTGACCCCCAGGAGTTTGGGATTCCTTTTGTTGCTTTATCTGAAGAGATTTATCTTTCTGGATTTGAATGCCCTTTGTAGTTGATTACAGTTCTACTACTTCTGTGTCAGAGTCTTTGTACTCAGTTGTTGGCCTTTATCTCATCGGTGATTAGCAGTCAAGCTGACAAGTTTATAGGTGCCATTATTGTGTGGGTCTTTGGTGACTTCTTCTGTTACAGCTTTTTACCTTTTACCTTCAAGTGCTTCTCTGCACACTAGAAAGCAGAATATTGGAGACAATTTAACCGGTTGAAGTGACCTGGGACATTCTGTCTCTTTCCATATGAGGAACATAGTCCTTCTTATAAGGATTATGTGGGGAACGTCGGGGTACAAGAGGTACTAGAACATGGAAGGTCCACCCCTGCTATTTTACTGTATCCAAATATTAAGAACACAGATACATCTAACATCTGACATAACTTCAGGAAAATATGTTATGTCTATGTAGTAATTTTTAATGCTGCTAAGGAGAGGAGCTGCTCATAAAGATTAAGAAAAAGCAATCCTAATTAAAAATGTACAGAATATAGAAAATATGAAGAATGCCGCCTAGAACAAATAAGCTACCTAAAGTATAATGGGTGAGCAGTTCAAATAATAATGTTCAAGCTTGCTAGAATGCTTTTTGCTTCATTTTCTTCAAAGGTGGAGTAAGGAAGTTAAAACATTAATGACATTTCAGTTACAATATTGACTATTTCGGAGAAACTAGGAGGCCAGAAACTAAGCGGCAGTGGTAAATGGAATGAAAAATTGGAAAATTTGGAAATCAGAAACAAACTGATAAACTTAGCATACATTGAAAAAAACCTGAAGTTAACAACTGCATTAGCCTTTTCTGTAGAAAATTACATAAATTTCTTGAAGATATAAAATTGTTTAAGCTAGCAGGACTTTTTAGATCTACACCTAAATGAAGCAAAACCATTTGAGCTTTAAAACCTGCAGATTTACAGTTAAAATTCTCATGTTGCTTGCAGATATAATCATTCTAGCAGGGATGGACAGGATTGACAACCTATGGTTTAGATTAATCCATTTCCATTGCTCTGAAATTTTTATAGTTTTCTAGTTGCAAAGCTGATTTTTAATGAAGTGTGAGATGCCAGGGATTACACTGAGTAATTGTATGTGCAACTAGGAAAAGAAGCGACTGCAGATGTACAGAATTAGAACTGGCCTCAAATTTGCTGGGACTGATTTCTTCCTGATCTCTATCTTTCATGTCAGTACACAGAGATAACAAGTTTGAGAAGCAAAAAAGAATGACTACACAGATGTTAAATGCTATTGTATGGTGTATGCAAGTTCCCGTAATAGTAGTATTTTGTGGCTTATTAGCCTGATAGCAACAGTAAACATGTTTGCTTTGGATTTTCTCAAACATGGAATTTCTTTTCAATAGACTTTACATTCTTCTCTCCCAAAATGGTTATAAACCAGAGTAGGACAGAAGCAGAATTTATTTACCCTAGAAGTAAACATATGTGGCATACAGAGACAATCCTGACCGTTCACTTGATTTCCTCTTTAAGGGAAACATTTCCTGGGGGCCTGGATCAGAAGAAACAAAGCATTCAAAAATAATGTAATTTTTTTTGTCCGGCATCTGAGTTCTTGTTCTGTTTCTTTGTATATTAAAGATGGTTTTCTTTCACATAGACCCAAGTCTAGAGCTTCTAAAGACATAAGGATGATACCAGTTTTCTACAATGTCAGTTACTTCTCCTTCTTGCTTCCTTCAAGGTACCTTTTATTCACCTTTTTACTCCAAGAGCAAAGCAGTTAAATTGGGCAACCTCTGAAGGAAGAAGTCTATTTTTGCAGAACTACCTTCATCTTCTCTGAGAGCTATGGTTATCTTTTTCAGTCTCTGAAACAAGGCAAACCTTTGCCATAATTACTTGCTAATTCCTCACTGGCAACTAAAGCAGTAACATCCATAATGTGCTGAATTAGCCATTCTAAGTTAAAGCTGTGAGAGAAAGTAGAAGGGTTTTTCTTCTGTACCAGCTTTCCTCAGATGTCTGTCCACTTTGCAAAATGTTGTGAGAGTTGGAGAGAACAAAATAAAATGGAGAGGAAATAAAAAATAGGAAGACCATACGTGTATTGTAATTTTATGCTGACTTCAAAATAAATACAAATGTCGTAAAATCTTAGAGATTGTGCTTGTTGACTGCTGACAAAATCCATTAATTTTGTGAGAAAATAGACAAACCAAAAACTTGGGAACATACCTCCAGAAAATCACGTTGATATGAACTGAGTGGCCACTATCAGGTTTGAGAAATTAAGTCCCCTAGTTACACACTGCTCACAAACAACACAGGCATTGTTAGGCTGTGTCTGAAACCAGAAGGACCTGGATGGATATCATGCTTCCATGAACATTGGATGTGGTTTTGGCCTTCCTTTCCAGACACAAAAACCAGTATCTTCAGAAGAGGCACCTGCCTGCTGATATTCAAATAAATAGGGACAAGTAAAACTGGAGCCTTATTTTATAGCATTCTCCATTTTCTGCTCTTAGCTGCCGCTGCAGTGCTGCAGAAACATATGGGCTCTGTATGGTTAAATGCATTTACATCCTCTCACCAACGGTAACTGGTGCAGTTACACCTCAAAGGACACAAACAGGAAACAACCAACAGACTCCCCAGAACAAAAAAAGAAACATCAGGAATTTAAATTTTTTTTCAAAAAGCTGTACAAACCCCGTATTTTCTGGGTGCTGTTCATCAATGAAGCAACATCAAAATTCACCTTTAAATGCTTGAGGAGAAATTGCTGCTTTTTTATCTACAGGTAAAATGTTACAAGACATCACCATCTGAAGCATCTTCTGGCACTCTCTGTAGGTACATCAACTAAATAACGAGTAGGAAACCACAACGGAACCTAGACTAAGAATGACCTAGGAGACATGCTAAAATCCAATATTACTCTTCCTGGGTGCAAAAACTTGCCCAATGCAACTCCTATTTTGCAAATAAACAAATTAAGTAAAGCACTGAAGTGAGATTTCACCACAAATGTTTTTCAGACACTGCTCAAGTCTGTGTATTTGCCCCCTTCCTTCCTATGTTTAAAGACACAAATCTCTGCAGGATTCCCCTTCCCTTCTCAGTTTTAAAAAAATTCTGTTGCAGGCTGGTTCCACTAATTGCATATGCATGACCAACAGATGAAGAGCAGAGACACCCCTCAGCCATCGCAGAGAGGCACAACCTAGCCCAGGAGCTTCTCCAGACATCCCGCCCATGGTCTCTGCTATTCACATCACCCAAGGGCTGTCAGGAAAGTGGTCACTGACACCTTGGGAAGATGTGAGACAAGTCTCTGTCCTCCTCAGCTTTCTAGGAGCCCCGAGCAGTGTTGGTTCAGCTTTGGTGAAGCTGAAGGCTTGTTCTTCATCCCCAACCTTTGCTGAGCCATCAGCAACATCTGTTCAAGAAATAACACGAGCTCTCTTCCACGAGCAGGCCTATATTACTCTCCATGTTTCTTCAAAAGCATTTCTACCCTGAAAAACTAACATCCACCACACAGGCTAATCTCCAAACAACACAGTGCAGGCTTTTTCACTATGCAGAATGTATTGTTTTAGATGAAGGATGGCTAATATTCACTGGCTTTTTTTAAAATTGAAACTGTGAGTGAACAAGTAGTAGGCACACTTGAAAAAAAATCAAAAAGTAAAAAAAGAAAAAGTTATGACAAACAGTATCAGATATTTTTCTCCTTGGCAACATCTAGTGTGAATAGTTTTATTAAAAATGTCAAATTTCATACAAGTTTTCAAATTAGTATGTAAGTAGGAAGCATTCTTTAATAGTCTAATCATTACTAATCTCATTAGTTTGCTTCATAAAGCACAAATTGAAATAGAGGACATTTCTGTTTATGCCTAAAACTAGCCAATGGTTTCCAGAAATAACTTCAGTAAGACTGAAAGATTCCAGAATGAAATAAAAAAAAAACATGAGTCTACAAGAAAGAAGGCACACTACCTCAAAATAGGAGGAAATAATAATAAAAATTCAAGACTATCATAAAGCAGGGAAATTCTCAATTAAAAAAGCAACCAAGAACCCTCCCCCCCACAAAAAAGTAAAACATGATGAATTACTGCAGAATATGCAAAGCAAAAGTAGAAAAATAATTTTTCTAGTGCATCAGCTCCCAAATATGTGGAAATGCCAACAGAAGGATGCCCATAGCAAGCAGATCTTTTCCAATGCACAGAAACACCTTCAGTGTTGTGACTAACAGTGATCAGAATTGCCCTTAAGAACTACATTTTAAAATCCAAGCTAGTTCAAATTACATTAAAATATAAAATAGTGATTACTACACTGTTTGGAGACTTCTAGGGAGGTGTTCCAGCCCACATAATTGGAAGTAATTTTAAAGCCAAAATAGTAATTTAGATCTAGCTCTGATCTCTAGAGGTGACTTACATTCAAAGAACAAAAATGAAATGGCATATACTAGAAAGAAGCAGTAAGATTTCTAGGAGTATTAACTTCAATCTAGTTTGTTTGTTTTGATGTTCACTACCAACATGTAAATATTTTGTTCCAGTGACTGGCTGAGAAGCACCTAGACCAGCTTTTATGCATGTGAGTGAAATATGAGTGGCAGAAAGGCTTGTTTGTTGCCACCTTTAATTTGGATGTGCAACATCGTGCCTCTTCCATCTGATCAGTCACACAGCATAGATCAGTACACATGCTTTCCCAAAATGCTTTGAATAGATCCAAGGAGTTAACAATTAGTGGCAAAAATGCAAACTAATTTGAATAAATGAGTGTAAGAGAATAAGTTATTCACGGTATCCACAGATATGAAAAAAACTAATATAATTAAACACATCGTTTTTAAAATGCAAGTTCTACTTGTTCTACTTTATTTCTAAACTCCTGATAGTTTAGATTAATTATGGGGATTCCTCTAAACCTCCTTGCACATCCACCTGCAGGAGAAACATGGATACTCGATGATCTGTTCTTCCTGCCCTTCCCTGAATTTACTCTGCTAAACAGAGTAAATTGTTTGTAAATTGTTTTTGACACATCCTCTCCCACAGAAACACATAACATTATGTTTTAGCTCTGCACAGATTCTGCAGCAAGCAAATAAATAGAATTTACAAAAATGCGGTTTCACTACATTAATATCAATGTCTTTGTATTTATATGATCACAGCTCAGGGGTATCACTATTGTGCTAATCCCTTACAGGTGTAAACTTCAAATGAATGCCCAAGGCAAAGTCGGGGACAAGAATACTCTGAAATCCTTAATATGCCTACCAAGGCTTACCACAGTGAAAACACATGAACTGCCTTTCACCCCAGGAGGGTGAAAACCATTGCCACACAGTTGGTTAGGTGATTGAAAGAAAATACTGTTGGGAATTATACACATGTACTCTGCTATTCCAACATCAATAGAATGTATATAAATATTAAGTGAGCAAAACAGATCTCAACACTACAGCTAGGCTATAAGAAAGGTGCCCAGGAAGGTGGTGGAACCTTTCCCCTGAATATTTCCATGATCTGGATAGATTAATTAATCACTGCCATGCTTCAGTGTTGGGCATACCTGTGCTTTGAGTGGGATCTTGGACTGGATGACCTCCAGATTTCTTCCAGCTAAGATTTCTGTGATGCTACATTTTCAGAACCACTTTACCAATTTTTTTTTTTTTGGTGGCTTTGGGTTGGATTTTTGTCCTTGAAATTAAAGGTTGTTTCCTTCAATGTTTTACATCTATTTTGTTATCAGTGAGGCTTTGATGCAAAGAGGTAACTTGCCACTTTCAAGTCAAAACTCTGAACTGATGAGACAATTATATACTTTTCATAAAATATGTTTTAGAATATATTATTCAAGGAACTCATCTACTGCATCTCAGCTACAAGCTTGATGAACTATGTTCAGATTGTTTAAAAAAAAGGTTTAAAAGTGAAGACAAGCATTTAAATTTAATGCAACAGAAACACAGGAGCCAGTGTAATGATTCATGGACATGGGGTGAGAATGCCAAACAGTCTGGCTGGACAGATCATTGTATCATCCTTATTTCACATGGATGTGGTAAGGGCAGAACTACACCTGTCAAACCAAGAGAAAGTGATTTTGCAATAATCACAATGCAATACAGTGATGGTGCAAATAAGGGATTTGTGTCTGTGGGTGAAAGGAAAAGAGAGTTCTCTTGGAGAGCACACATAGAGATGACCTGTAAGTCTTGTCATGGTCTGGCAATGCGTTGCTATGGCAAAGACCGAGTCAAAGGTGCCACTCAGGCCATTAGCCAACATGCTGGTTTATACTGATAAAGCTTTCCATATATATCAGGGAAGGAGACATCAGACAACACTTGAATGGGAAAAAAATTAATTCAACTCACATTTCAGTTAGAGACAGCTAAGCGAGAAGAAATTACAGCAAGTCCTAGATAGGAGAAAGTAGGTCCAGAGCAGATATGTCGGTCACTGGCACAAAGATGATGACATAGTCTATGTTCAAGAAAACCAGACACACATTGTTGATTAATGCAAAAAAAATAACACGAATGTTCTTAAAATAATTTCCCTTCACAGAGGCTGTTTCTATGTTACCGTGTTGTGTTTTCCATCTTTTGGTAACCATTATATTTAAGCACCCCTGAGAAACAAGACATACAAAGCATGGGAATATGCCAAGAACTATAATTGAAACTAACTTGCCAGCGAGACTGCAACGTTATCCTACATTAATAAGCCTGGATGCAGTAGGTTTGGTTTTGATCATATCTACATCTATATAATCAAGAGTGATGGTACTTAAGAGAGTCTTCACACCACTACTACCACATGTCAGTATGTATATCCTCAAGTGCAATACTCCAAAGTGGGAGCAGTCTAGCTTGTTTCTAAACTTGCAGCTGTAGGTATTACTTGTATGTGCATGAAAATGATCTTGTGTATAAGAATAGGTATTAGCATCACATGCAAGAGGAGTCATTTAGAGGTGTGTAAATCACCTCATCATCAGAAGCTAAACAAAAACTAATCTAAGTTCACACAGGAAAGCAAACATCAAAGTATTATATTTGAACACATGACACCGAAAAGATGTATATAAATGCCTTTAACATTCCCCTGTTTTATATAGCCATTTTTCCCCTCTGCAGAAGAGAATTTATCATGTTCAACACTGTCTAGAGATACTTAAGGAAACAATGACAAGTACAAAGTAAAAACTATTTATTGCTAACCTAAAATTTAAATCACCACTGTCTTCAAATAATTGCATGAATAGCTAGGAACATATAACATTTCCTTTTGTTAGATAAATGGATACATTTCACTAAGAAGAAGATTAATGTGCATTTGAAATAGAATAATAGCTATAAACAGAAATTAAAGTGGTCCATTAAGATACAAGACTCTAAACACAATATTCTTAATCTAATCTCAGAGAATGAATAAACACTGGACCTTTGCATTCTTCTTAATGAATCTATTTACACATAATTAAAACTATTCATCCTACTTCAAGTCTGATTTATCTTGGATGACATATTAGCAACTTAAAGCCTTCAGTTTGCAATTTGTTTTTAAGCAAACCATTGTGCTGGGAAAGAGCAATATTTCTTTCAGTTTTACTAAACACCAGATCTTTTATTTCCAAATTATCTCATGCTAAATATAAAGTTCATGTCATGGATATTATCTTTTAATTATGAATGAATAAAAGACATATTGTTATTTTGGCTACATGCCTTATGGGTTACTAAGATGGCAATATCTCTGATTTGCATTTGTTAGAAGTGGCATACTATCTGCTCTTCCTATTTACTTTATCACAGCTCTACTCAAAGAACAGCAGTTTTCTTACAGTACTGACAGGTTCACTATAATTAAACTCACATTTTGTTCAGTTTCTTTGATGGTGTCAGAAATAGCATGAGCTGATATTAATGAAGCCCCCTTTCCCTGCAGGCAGACCAGCGGCAAGTTATTCTTGTATGCCTTAATTTTTTGTGAGACCAAGGAGATGCTGTGCATTGATCCCTTTTTCCAAGTGTCCACCAGTGCTCCTCTGTGTTACCAACATCCTTGGGAGCACTGACCTGCAGCCAAGTTAAAAGAACAATCTTGAGGAGGGGATAAGAGGTATCAAAATGAAAAAAATACTTCAACTTTGTGGGCTGCATCTACAATGCTTGAGCTGGTGGATATGGCCTGAAGAGTAGTCAGTGGGATATATTCTGTGCTAAAGAACAAAACAGACCTAGGCTTATTCTCTGGATGTGGAGCCAGTCAGCAGAGAATAAGAAGGGGAATGCCTTGGGATGTCCCTGATCCATGCTTGAGACACCACTAACAACTAACCCCAGCACAGTTAATCCCATGCTCAGTAACCAAGGACACGGACACAAGCGCTGAGGTAGGTGCCCAGCTCTCGATAGTTTACATTAGCATTTACTAATGTAAATGCAATCTGAAATTGCAGTGTTGAGTGTCTGCTTCATTTTACATATCAGTCATAGAATCATAGAATGGTTTGGGTTGGAAGGGACTGTCATGACTGTCTTGTTCCAATCCCTCTAACGTGGGCAGGCACATCTTCCACTAGACCAGGTTGCTCAGAGCCCCATCTAACCAGGCCTTGAACTTTTTCTGGGGAGGAGGCACCCACAACTTCTCTGGGCAACTTGTTCCAGTGCCTCACCACCCTAACAGTAAAGCATTTCTTCCTCATAGCTAATCTAAATTTACCTTTAAGTTTAAAAGCCTTACGCCTTTCCCAATCACTACATGCCCTTGTAAAACATCCCCCTACAGCTTTCTCACAGGCCCTCTTTAGGTACTGGAAGGCTGCTATAAGGTCTGCCCCAAGCCTTCCCTTCTCCAGGACAAAAAACTCCAACTTTCTCAGTCAGTCATCATAGGAGAGGTGCTCCTACCCTCTGATCATCTTCGTGGTCCTCCTCTAGACTCACTCCAGCAGGTCCACATCTTTCTTATATTGGGGGCCCTAGATCTAGATGCAGTACTTCTGGTGTGGGGTCTCATGAGAGTGGAGTAGAGGGGAGAATCACCTCCTCTGACCCGCCGGCCATGCTGCTTTTGGTGCAGCCCAGGACACAGCTGGCTTTCTGGACTGCAAGTGTATGTTGCTGGGTCATACTGAAATTCTCATTCCACCAACATCTCCAAGTTCTTCTCCTCAGGGCTGCTTTCAATCCATTCTCTAATCTGTGTTTAGGATTGCCCTGATCCAGGTGCAGCACCTTGCACTTGGCTTTGTTGAACTTCATGGGGTTCACGTGGGCCACCTCTCAAGCGTGTCAAGGTCCCTCTGGATGACATCCCTTCCCTCCATTGTGTCAATTGCACCAGAGAGCTTGGTGTCATCAGCAAACCTGCTGAGGGTGCGCTCAATCCCACTGTCCATGTCACTTACAAAGACGTCTAACAGTGCCATTCCTAGTACCAGTCTCTGAAGAATGCCACTCATCACTGCACTCCGCTTGGGCATTGAGACATTTACGACAACTCTCGGAGCGTGACACCATACAGCCAATTGCTTACCCAATGACTGGCCCATCTATTAAATCCATGTCACTTAGTTTAGAGACAAGGGTGCTGTGCAGGAGGCTGTCAAATGCTTTGCACAAGTTCAGGTAGCTGACGTCAGTCGTTCTTCCCTCATCCATTAAATATTGTAACCAGTAGAAATAATCCAAATATTTCAGGCAGGAAATGCCTGAAATGCATGCCCTTAGTGAAGCCATGTTGGCTGTCACCGATCACCTCCTTATGTTCCACGTGCCTTAGCACAGTTTACAGGAGGATCTGCTCTATGACCTTGCTGGGCACAGAGGTGAGACTGCCTGGTCTGTAGTTCCCTTGGTCTTCCACGTTTTCTTTTTTAAAAATGGTTGTAATGTTTCTCCTTTTCCACTCAGCGAGAACCTCACCAGACTCTACAGCTTCTCAAATATGATGGATAACACCTTAGTCCCTTGCTCCTCTGTTCCAGTTGTTTTGTACAGGATCATGCTGAGTACATGGTAGCTGGACTTGTTCTTTCTTGAATGTGATTAGTCAGAAATCTCAAGATCAGCCCATGATTTCCAGTCGGTATTATCCTATCACATAATGACCACATTTACCTTTTTCCCAGACACATTTTGGTGAGACCAGTTATACTGCACCCAGTATCTGACTTGAGCTGCTTTCACCATTGTGCATACCCACAACAAATAGATGGGGCATTCTTGAAATGATGGGGAAAAAGGTCTGTTCTCTTCCCCAGAGCTTTATTTCCTGTATCCTATTTCAGCACAAAGTTGGGCTTCAGGCCACTTAGATGTATAAACCACACTTCCATATACACCTTTCTGACTTTAGATAATAAAAAGACACTGTTTCACTCTTACCCTCTATAACAATGGAAGAAAAGCAGATTGCTAACAAATAGTGGGTATGGATAAGCATGGCATCACAAGTCCACTGGGCATTAATAATAAGGAACAGCAGAAAAGCGTACCTTAACGCAATTTAATTGTACTAAACGCTATTCATTGAAGGTGAGATTACTGTACATTAAAACTGATCTAGTTAAGCAGCTATGCCATTACAGAGCTTATCCTCTTCCAATTTTATGATAAGAAAATGATTTTTTAAACATCTAACAAAAAAACCTGGATAAAAAAATGCATCTTATCTCTCAAAACACCACCTAAAGTTCAGAGTTCCTGGAAAGTAATCATGAGAGGATGAAAAGTTCAGCATGAATACCCGCAACTGGGCTACTACAGAGCAGATGGAACCACTTTCAGAAAAGATCAATTTCATCTACAAAAAAAAAAAAGAAAACATGAAGAAAAGAACTCCTGAAATTTCTTTTTAGTAAAATATGATTGAAAGATAAAATATCAGTGTAATGCTAAATTAAGAATTCTAGTTTCAGTATACTCAATGTCAGGAAAAGCATTGTTAGGATATAAAATCCTAGGTGTCTACACTCTGAGTTTGCTGTAAATAACTCCGAGTTTTACAAATAAACTATTTCTATCAGGAATAAACAGCTTGGCTAATTGTTTCACAGCAACTGAATTCACTGTTCATTCACTGAATGTTTTCTTTACCTTTCTTAATGTCAAACAGAAAACATGGATACTGTAAAGCATTTCACTCTTGAGATTATTCAGATTTTGAAAATTACAAAGTATAAGTTTATCAGTGTAATTAAGGCAGTCATGATTTCAAATCAGAAAAAAACCCCTTTAGATTAATATGTAACTATAATAGAATTTTTTCATCATTAAGAGAAGAAACTTCAATATTTCAAAGTTCAAGAAAGCACAGAAAAGAAATCTGAGAATGTGCTGACAAAATAGTGGAAGGGCTTCCTTACAGAAAACTCTGGGGGTCTTTACAGAACAATTGTATTTCTGCTGTTACTTATCTGCATGATTCTGCTACTTGTCATGTAAAATTAAGTTCAATATAATAGAATTAAAAAGAAAAATTCTAAAAAGGAGTGCAGACACGCAGCATAAATTGAGACAGAATGTAATTACAACTCTTTCTCCTAGAGACTGATGGACTCCAGACATCAAAATCTAGTTTGTAAACTAATTTCCTTGAAAAATTCAGCTTGAAAAACAAGAAGAGATTCAGATTCATGGTCTGTTTACTTCTTTATTGCACATTTATTTATTTTGTTTATTAACTGGGAGGTATTTGAAACTGTAGAACTGCCATTCAAAATACCCACATTTGTGAAAACACTGTAAAGTATCTTGCAACACAAAACAATGTGTTCATTGCTTTAACGCAGCAGCTGATGATTTAAACTCAGTTAAAGCTAGGAAGAGAGTAGATCAAAAAGAATGATACCTGCCTTTAAGCACAAAGATTAATTATTCAAGGGACAATAAAACACTACAGAAGCAGAAATTAACAGTCGCCTCAAGAAGATTGTGTGCTGAATATATCCTCCCAAAAGCCAGACCAATGTAATTACCAACCCTCCTAAGACCATTTATATTTTGTAGAAGCAGTAAGAACAGCGAGTATTTCCTGTAAAATACATTACTACAAGTCCAAATTCATTTATGTGAGGCATCTATGAGGTTAAAGAATTAAGCCCAGTACACCTATCTACTTACAATTACCTATGTTCTTTTTCAGTCTTACAAAGAAAGGGGTCTGTTTGGGTGACAAAAGCCTCCCCCTGGTACCTGTTCTGCCCATGTCTCTGGAGAGCCAGAAGCACTGATGCCACACCTGTGATCCTGTTGGGGCTCCTTTTCTCATATCATCTGCACCCCAAAGTACTACTGCTACTCTCTGAGGTTGCTGGGCATCACACCTCTAACAGAATATCTCAATATATATAAAAAGGAGACACAGTTGTGTTCCAAGAACCCCCACAGAAGCCCTCAGAAGGGACATGCCATCAATAGAAAAGGCAGAGTGGAAACAGGTGAATCACACCAAGGGGCTACAGCAACCCCAGTCCACAGGAGAGAGAGCTGGGAACTTTTCAGCAGGCTTACAGGACCACCAGGGTCAGAGCAGGGAGCTCCTCAGGTCCCCATGCGGCTTGGAGACACCTTTAAAGCCATGATGAGATTTTCTCCCTATGCTGTGAGTTATGCATACATATGAAACATGAAACCAAACAGGTACTTAGATGAAATGTTTGCAGCACAGGATCTGTAAAGGGATGTGGAGTGCAAATGCTGTAGCTCAGTGCCGTTCACAGGGTAAATCTGATAAATTCAGCTACTTTCTCTTGTGCACTATTACAGCTGGACAAATGGAGATGAACCAGGACTTCTCTGCTCCATAATTCAGAGAACTGAGAAGAATTTTGTAGGAGAGAAAAAAAGATTTTGCATTTAGACACAGAAGTACAAATCCACATAGCTGACCAGAAAATGAACAACAGCCAGGGGACTCAAACTAAAGTAAAAGCCACTGCTTATAATCTGTTTGCAGGCTTTTGATGGAACTCTGAAATTAGATGTATTGCATTTCTAAAAACATCATATGTTTTGTTAAAGCATTTATTTAATATGAAGTAATTATATTAAATTATATTATTAGCTAAGTTAATTGGCAAAAGCTAGTAACATTTCAAGGCAGACATTATATTCAGTACTGAAAGAAAGTCTTAATTTACACAGTGTAATATTAGCGGTGGCAAGATCTTAAGAAAGTGTTTGCATCCGTTGCTTCCCTCAAGCACAGATATCTAATGGCTTATTTTTTACATCTGTTTTTAAAATTTCCTTAAACTGCACTATTTGAAATGCAACTTACTTTTCCAATTCCAATTATTTTTGATTCTGGAAAATCACCTCAACGCTGAGCTTAAATTGTTGAATTTTTTGAACATGGATATTCTTATCAGACATGCACTGTTTTCTTTTAAGCACCTTTGCCTCAAATATGCATTCATGATGACACAAAGCATGTCTTCAGACAAAGCAGATTTTGAAGGAGCAGAAGTGGAAGTGTGCATCTGAGGGTTAAGTTTAGCTGGAATGTCACAAAACAGCTGCTGATCTGCTGCTTTCCAAGGTCCTGCTTTTTATCGGTGCAGTGACTATAAGCCGCGCGCTCGGGGTTTTGCAAGGAGGAAGCAAGGAGATACCGAGGAAAAAAAAATGAATGTTGGGAGTCCAGCCAAACCACGCGTGCCAGCAGCATCACTGAGATGCAGCTGAGTGAGAGTGAAGAGGTGTCTCCAGTCTCTGGGGCAGCACTCCTGGGTAGCATCCTGGAAAGACAAGAATGGTTTTACACAGCTCAGGCCTGGCCTTCCTATTTCTTGCACTGGATTTACAGCAATGTAACTTCACTGATGCTGTGCTCACTGGTGTAATGCTATTTCTGCTGCAGACCCTGCAGCTCTTTGGGTCCTGACAAAGCTGCCACGCTCTCTGGCCAGCTGGAGGTGCTGGGACAGCTAATCTTTGCTCAGCCAGGAGAGTCACCTCTGGCTGTGACAGCTTGCAATCAAAAAAAAGACTGACCCTGACTTGAAATCACCTAGTTAAGAAGATACTAAGCTGGAGAAGAATCATTGCTCTTCCTTTTGCAAGGGAAAAGAAATGTAGGGAAGACAGAAGAGAAGAACATCAGGTAAAGACTATTATCATGAGAACTAATGGGGAGGACAAGGCTCCTACCAGAGGCCAGGAAGGGAGGGGGATATTAACCTCAAAGAAGTCAGTACCCAAAGAATGGATGAAAACTGCTGTAAAATTGAAAAGGTGATAATATTCAGGTGCAAGAAACCCACAGACAGTTTGTACAACATCTGTTTCAGTTGTAATATTGAGTAAAGTGGAAGGTAAGAAAAACTGTACTTAATAGTAGATTTCTCCAGTCTTATTGGTTTAAAAGTAATGACTTTTCATAGAACAGGGAGCAGCAGAAATGAGCATAAATTCCTATTATTATTATATATAATTGCCAATAAAAAGGTAATAAATTTTAAATTGATTACCATTGGAAAAGGACCTGGCTATCTGTATATATCTATCCTACACCAATTTACATTTTTAATACATCTCCCCAAATTTGATGTATTTTTTTCTAAAGAAAATTAATAGTTTATCTATTTTCTGTCCTAATTCTGAATGTTCACAGTAGTAACACTATATAATAATTTGTCCAATAAAAATTATCATTTAGGAATTCAGGATAATGTATTTTATATTCTCTTGAGTAGTATTAATTTAATTGTTTGAAATCAAGCTATCTAAATATACCATCAAAACTGTTAGCTGTTAGAGTTGCTAAATTAGATGTAATGTGTTTTTTTAAGCGTGATTACCTTTACTCTCAAACTCAAAGCACTTTAGGACAAAGCTTGTTATAGCAGTGGAGAATAGGTTTTACAAGATCCTCTTGATTTTTCTTCCTGGGGAGATGCTTTTAGAAAAAAAACCATAAACATTTTTTCACACTCACTAACAACATTCATCCGAATCAGTATTCCAGTTTAAGAAAACAGACCACAAGACAGAAAATTTGAGAATAACTTATACAATACAGCAGAATAATGAATGTCTTTTTAGATGAATGAGAATAAAATTATTTTTAGAACAAACCTTTCTGCTACAGAAAAAAATCTAATGGCTCAGAATGGTTCATGAAAAAACCTACAGAAACTAAAATACTTACTGAAGATTTTGAGTTTCCATTCAACTCTCCCTCTGCATTTATACTGAAAGAAACCTACAAGGAATGGAGTAAGCTCCATTAGGCAATATATTACACTGATCTAAGAAAGTAGGTACCTGCGTTAATAAAAAAAGTAAATTCACTTCAATTCTGTCCTTTCAAAACTTTTTGTTATGATTTTTTCCCGACAATTTGAATTTAAATGTCAGTGCAATGGTGGTATCACTGTTGCAGATTTGTCTGGCTAACAGTTCCTTCATGAAAACCTAAGCCATTATAAACCCAGATAAACCTTCCCTTCTTATTCACTTCTCTTTCTAATTAACATTAAGTGGAAAAACATTGCATTACCTGGCTACTGGAAAAAGAGTACATGTACAGTACATGTATACTCTTAATAGTTCAGATTCTAAAAATACATAGATAAACTTCTCTAAACTGTTTTCAGTTTAACAGGTTTATGGTGTGTTGGACATACTTAAATGTGTAAGAAAACACACTAATAAAAGCAACAACACACGCCAGAAAAAGTGCAGTTTTTCTCTATGTATTTATGCATATAAATATTTATCTAAAATATTCCCTCAGCATAGTTTCTACTATTTAATCTACTAGATTGCTATGTTACCAGCACATATCATTAAGTTTTGGTTCTAGTAATTTCTCCCTATTCTCCCTATTATTGTCTGTCAGTGATATGGAACATAAAACGGGACAACTATTCCTGGTCAAAAACTAAGCAGAGATTGTTTAAAACCTAAGCTGAGTTATCGATATTATTTCTAGTGCTATACAAAAACTTGCATTAAAGTTTTAGTGAAAACAAGTAAACTCTCAAACTGTTAGAAACTGTAGTTATATAACTGATGATGCCTAAGTTAGAATAAACATATATAATATATAAGTAAATTTGAGAACTGTGTGCCAACATTACCCTTGCAGATAGGAGCGACTGTCTTTATTTTGAAATGCCCTAGGATGCTGGTCTTGTCGACATTACCCTTGTCTGCATCGAGGCAGTGAGCAGGGCTGTGCCTCTGCCCTGGTATCCAAGCTTCTCTTGGTCATGCTGCAGATTGTGCAACAGCGCTGGGGTCTCCTGCTTTCCCATCTTGCATAAAAGGCAGAAATGCATTTGAAATCAGAGCTACTGGCATGCTCACAGGCCTGTGCCCTGGCCACAGTCCTACACTTTGTTTTACTGCTTTTGCAGCTGTGAAAACTGGGATGTAGGCAACCCATCGAGAAAGCACCCAAGTGCAGCCACTCATGGGAGAAACTCTGGTGACCCCCAGGTGACCACTCTTGAAGCCACTGCTGATTTGGTCCCCTCATCACTCCATGCCCTTCCTCCGCTCCTTCCTGTCTTGGCTGGACAGCACCACGATCCAGACAGACACCTGGTAACACGTCCTCTCCTCCATGTGAGATGACCAACACATCTACATTAACTAACAAACCAAAACAGCAAGGCATTGAAACCAGGGAGACCCAGATGTCTAAGAGCACAATATGTTCATGAAGGGGTAGCTAGATAAGTAGGTATAAAGAAGTGACAAATGAATACAGCTGTATTTTCAGTGTCCTAGGTCTGATATATGACATAATTTAATTTGCTCTATAATCACATACATTACTGAAATGGACTGCAGACAGATAATACCTTAGGTTTCAAGCATCAAGCTGAAGTGTAGGAGGGTATTGCAGGTTGATTAACTGAGTTTTAAGGATAAAATTACTAGCAAATATATTATGAATGAAATATATATGTTGAAAATACATTCATTTTAACCAAAAAATCCTACCAACGCAGGCCATCTGCTTTTGACTGATGGGTTTGGTAAACTGTCAGAACAAATGTAAACTGTTACAAATCTCATTTAATGAATATCTCGAAAACATACATAGCTCACACTACTGGCAAGCTTTTAATGAAAATATATATCAAAGAATCAAATATGTGTGAATTCTGAATTTCAATTACTCAATGGGATAAAGAACAAAGTCTGTTGAAAAACAGCAAGAGCTCCATCTATCCCTTCCAAGATGAATCAAAACCTCACAAATTATCTAAAAGTCATTGTAATCAATTTCTTAAGAAATATATTTTTCCATTGCTAATTCCTTTAATATTATACATAATTGAAAATAATTTTGTAGAGACTGAAAGCAAACTAAGAAGACAATACAAGTTCAGCCCCCTGTGAATATTTGCAGAAATGTTGTCCAAAAGATAGGTATTTTCCACATCCCTTCACATTATTTGAAATTTTTCCTATATTCCACGGTCATCTCATTAACAGCCCCCCAAATACCATGATGACCTTGCAAGGCCTAGTTGAGGATCCCACTGGTGTCTAACCATACCCTTTGTGGACTGCTCCTCTACACAAAGGTAAACTCATGCACAGTCCCCCACAGTAATAACTTCTCCCTCTGTTTTAAAATTTTGTCCATAAGTTAAAAGTTGTCTGAGGAGAAAGAATAACTTAATTTCAATAGCATGAAACATTTGCCAAGAGAGCTTCTACCAACACCCAAACGACTTCAGAAACAATCCCTAATATTCTTGAACATTTAAATTTCACTGTCATGAAAATGCTAGGCTCTAGAGACTTTTCACTGTGATGGGAGATCATATATGCCAAAAAGAAAAAAACACTTTTTCAATCACAGCATATCAGGAGTAATCCAGCCCCCAGCCCTCTGCTAGGCAGCTTTCTTCCATGACATGTGCCATTGCTCCATTTCTTGCTCTTCACCTCATCATGGCCAACCACAGGGCTGCCCACACAGGCCACACCTTCACAGAACTGCCTACAAGTAGCCTAAAAGTGTAAGAATTCCATTTCTGTAGAAAAGTAGATGATATAGACTCAGTGTCATGTAGTTTCAATGTTTTCTCCACAAATTTCAGCCTTACACACTCCAAAATTAGTACCAAAAGGTGTGATAGCCCAGTACATTAATAATGACCTGCAGTGAATGGAGTAGGTGCAGGCAGCTGTCAGATTCTATAGAATAACACTGGAAAACCACAAACTATTACTTATCATGTCTAGAAACTCCATGGTTTCTTTCACAGCTCCTTCCCTACAAGCTCTCCATGATGGCAAACAATAATCTCAGGTAGGAGAAGACAACTCTGCTTCTCCCTCTGAAGGCTGCAGTTGCATTTTGTGCATACTGGAGCCATCCATGGTCTCTCCTCACTCTTCTTTGTGTGTAAAAATGCTTTACCAAGTTCAGCATTAGATTCTCATATAAATCTGCCTTACCCTGCCACTATACTGCTACCATAACATGAAATTCAACTTCAGTTTTATTTCCCAGGGTAGGGATAGACTCCAGAATCTCCCCTTATGTATTTTATTGATAGCATTTTTACACCATTTTAAATTGCTTTGCTATCCCAAACTGTATTTCACATTACCCTGTTTTCAGTTTCTACAGTTCATATGCTTAGATTTTGAAGCACCTTCTTCTTTTTATCAAATTATATTAAAAAAAGTTTCTTTTCAGTTATGTGTATTTTATTAAATCAGTAAGAATGGCAGCAGAAACTCAGAATGCCTTCCTAAATGACTATGTGACAGCCTGTAATTTCTGTCATTAAAAATACATATTCTAGCACTAAGTTCATGTTGGAAGAATGCTACCCCAGGGAAGAGTTTTTCCTCATAGTATGTAGTTTAAGTTTATTTAACATACTGTGCGTTAAAACAAAAAGCGGTCAGTTCTGGGAAGAGAAATTCTGACACATCTGAGCATTTATAACAATGGGAAGTACAGATACTTCTCATAAAGGAATTCCAGAATACCATTCACTTCATATATTGTCTTGGAAAGGTCTGATTGTTAATGGGCCAGTATCTTCCCTCAAGTATTGCTACTATAAGATAAAATACACATGGGATTCTGGAAGGCCATGAAATAAGCATTGTGCACAAATTAGTTAGCAGGACTACTACTCTTGGTAACACACCTACAGCAAAGATCTAAAAGAATGCTTGAAGTTGAATATAGCAGTCTTTAAGATTATTTTTTCCAGTAATATTTTTATCCAGCAACTTGAATTTTTAAAGCTGCTTCTTCTCTGCTCCTACAAACAGCTCAACATAGACTAGTTTCCCTTTTCTTCTATACCTTAAAAAATTCCTGGCTAGTAATTATCTGGTCCCAGCAATATCCACTACTGAGAGGTGATTTTTAACTTACATTTTAGGAAATAACAGAAATGCTTCCAAAAGTCCAAAGGGGACCTACAGGCCCTGAGAAAATGTTGGAATTTGGAGACAAGATATGCATCAGCTGTTCCATCTCATGTAATTTTAAGAATGAAAAGATGCCTAAGGGTAGTAAATGGCAGGAATTACTTGTTCTTGGGCAGTTATTTTTGTATATGCTGTTTGGTCTCAGTTTTCTATCCCGTGTAAGACAATCAGCATTAAACAGCATCTGAGTGCACCCTGGAAGTGCACACTACAGAACATTATTGCCTTTCACACGCTCATTTTAGTATCCGCTGTGGCAGCAGTACCTTGTCAACTTTAATAGTTTTATTACTAACAGTGATGTCAATATATATATTTACATTGCTGCATATTTAGGAAACTGTGGGAAAGATCAAAGAAACAGAACTGCAACAGCGCTGGATGCTGCAAAGTTATTTCACCCCTGCAAGAGCCCCTGGACATCACCATGGGAAAGCCACCGCTCCCACAGACACCATTTCATCAACACAGGAGCACTGAAACGCAACAAGGGAGCTGCTGACCCCTCTGGGGAGGCATGATATGTGTATGACAAACACAAAGCATTTTGGTTCGGTTTCCTAAATGCAAAATTTTTGGTAGAACAGAAGTGTCATGTTGCCCAAGGGGTGTGTGGTACCACTCCAACTCCTCACAGTGTCTCCCACCACCATGCAGGCACCAAACTCACAGAACATTGCAGCTGACATTCCTATTGCAAATTGTTGCAAATAAGATGTGTTTTTAACCCATATTAAATCCAGCATGGTAGAAGAAACAGGAAAGGCAAGGTAAATGAATGTGAAACAGATACTTAGATAGCACATTTTCTCTAACACCGGAATTTTGCAATTTACTGTGGCAGGTAGTAGGTTGGAAATGTTGTAGTTATTAGTTTGGAAATAATTTTAGAACTTCAGTAAAACTCTCAACAGGCACAACTGTACCAGTCATTTCATAGTGGGCATCCATCAAGAAAATTGTTTTTAACCATGAACACTGTATTTATCACATATCCAGAAGATATTAAAACATTAACATGTAAATACAAAGAAAACACTAACTGCAAATAACTTTAATTTTATTTTCGAAATGGATAATGGGAGAGTTAATATATTTCACCCCCTTTATATTTTTTACTACAGATACCTATGTATCCAACTGATTTCTTGCTATTTGGGATAGTTTTGTTTTAGAGTGGGATGATTGAGTGGTAAGAGGTGCAATACTTTACAAACCCTATAAAGGCTGGACTAACATGTTGATGCTGCTTCTCTTTTTGAGCTAACATGGCCAGAGTAACCTTGGGTATCTCTGCACAGCAAAGCACAGCTCTACACACATACACACATATGTACATACATACGTACATAGATCAGATCTGCAGCTGCACATTCATTATTAATATTCTGTACTCAAGAGATTTTGCTAATTAACTGAACCACCCACAAGTTCACCATTATCATTTCCTGAAGCATTTTGTAGATGACTTGGTTTCCCAGAGCATTCAAGAGAGTAAAACCTAATTAATTTGTGGGGACTCAATGGCAGGACAAAGTAGCTGCTAGCTATGCAATACTGCTCTTTCTCACAGATGATCTTGTTACACTACCAAAGTTTTAGTCAGGGACAAAGATAACACACGGAGAATTGCACAGTACTCTAGAAGAAGTTCAATCACTAAAAT
Source organism: Oriolus oriolus (assembly GCA_013400235.1). NCBI lineage: Eukaryota > Metazoa > Chordata > Aves > Passeriformes > Corvidae > Oriolus > Oriolus oriolus. The sequence continues at coordinate 22,658 of VXBT01011952.1, forward strand.
ATGAGGATTAGGAAAACGTCTTAATGGCATAACTTACACAGCTACTAGAGAAGGGGAGATTATTTGCCAGAGGGAATTTAATTTGCTGTGGAGCAGCACAATACTTTAGCCACATAGCCTTTTGTCCAGCCCTGCACTAGAACTTCTTCAGAGAGAAAATCCTAGAACAGTAACAACAATAAGTAACCCAAGTTTCTTACGAAACATTTGTAGCATGAATAGTCCAGAAAAACACAGTGATGCCCTCAAAGATTGGCAGCTGATTCATATGGTGATAGAGTTACCATGGTAATTTTCCGTTCACTTTTATCAAATCAGCAGATAAGATATATGCATGTTCTGCTGTCACTACCTAGAAGTTACGAGAAGAACAGGGCTATAGAGCTGGTAAAACCTGTGTCTCGTGACACCAAAGACTTTTGAGTCACTTCCACAGCTCTACCCTGCCAGCCCTGTTCCCTGACCCAGGGGCCTGGACCCAGCAAGTTGCCCCAGCACTCCGCTGAACATTTTATCTGGTTTATTGACCAGCCCTTTGAGCTCTGATCTGTTTCTAACACTTGCATTTCAGTGACAATGGGTTTCACAATCGTTTTTAAACCTCTTTTCATTTCCTATCTAATTTTTACATTTTACATTTACAGCTGGCAAAATATCCACTATCTGTACAGTTTTCCACCCAACCTACTGATAGCAAGTTGGATGTCATGGTTAACTCTATCAAATTCCTCAATTTTCCCAAACATGCTTTCAATACTCAGTTTTCAGAACACAAAATTCCCATTTTGTATTTTCCCAGAGGCCATTTTCACAATGGGTCAACCCTCTGGTCCTAGAGACTATGCCTTTAAGAGATTAGTGTAAGAGGAAAAGCCCTGAACAGGGAGAGAGGAATTAAAACACTTGGAACAAGGCTTAGAAAAAAAAGGCTCATTTCCTGCCAGAACTGAAATGCTGAAAGATCCCTATCACATAAGTCGTTAAAATCAACACTAAAAGTAATTTTAGATGCTTGGATGTATAAAGAAATATGTGCTTCTGTTTGTGCCCACTGACTCATGTCCTTTCAAGAATAAAGAGTATTCCACTGGCATGGTTTGGAAGAGTAGGAGCAGATAAGCATGTAAAAGACAGGACTCCAAAAGATAGTTCTGAAGTAATAACTCTTCTTACAGCTTTGACCAGTATGCTACTTAGGATGCTGTGTGGAATATGCTAAGCATGTTTGAATCATAAAAAGAATTAACCCTGTCGGGTTAAGTGAAGAAAGAAAAAGAAATTCAGAGGTCTTCCAACTTTGAAATATGGCAGGTTTAGTAACTGATGCATCAAACACTCTTAACCACAGTTGCATTGCGAATTCTCTTTTTGTGCTGTTAATAAGCAGAAATGAGCAAGGAAGGTGCTACCACCTCCTTTGTCCTACACAGCACTAGATAAACCTAGTTACCATAATCATTTAAATTACTCAAACTGGAACTTTCTACAGAACTTGCACTTCTGTGAAACAATGTTGGAGGACAACTAAAAATTCAGAAAGGGCGGTGCCAGCTTTAAATACTAAATTCAAGAAATTAAGATTATTTGGGTGATTAAATGGAGACATGTTTTTAAATTATTGGCTCAAATGTCTAAGCCTGCTGACAACAAACACAATGATAAAGTAATAGAGGACCTGGAGAAGCAGCTACCAAAGGTTCCTTTTGTCACTACAGTAAGTCAAAAGGTCCACAGCAAAAATTCTATGAAAAAGCAACTTCACATAAGTGAATAATGGCTTTACAGTTGATCTGACATGTTACAGGTACTACCACCCTCTCCCTTCCCCCCCTCACCTAACACTATGCAGGCCTATTAGAGTTTTTATTTTGGGGTCACCGCTGACAAGATGAGAATTATTTTCAACTTCTGTGTCAGACAGAAAGAAATTAACTACTGCTTATATGTCTATATATTACACTACAATCCATGAAGAAATATATATTTACAAATATTCATAAAAATGAGACTGACAAATTTTCCCAAAAACAAAATAAGTATATTTTTTTATCAACACTTAAACAAATTTTAATTAATGCATTAAAGAAATTGAGGAAACATCACAGCTAATTATTTGTAGTGGTAACGGCAAAAAGTGGCAAGTTGCAATGTTAGACATGAGGCCACACACAGACATGCTCTAGTTCCTAGCAGTAATATACAGCAACAGCCTTGTATTTCAACAGTTAGCAACTTGATGTGACAATAAAAAGTACCAAGTAATCTTCTCATTACTATTATAAAAAAAAAAGAATACCACAATATTTTCTAAAGAGATTGTATTTTATTACTCATTATGCTCCTGCCAAAGAATACAGAATCGAGGAAATACTTTCACGACTCCACTTTTGGCATGCTGAATCATGGCTGTTACAAATAAATTGTAACAGACTAATGTTCTCAATTGTTTTTCAGGAACTGATGGATAACTGAAAAAAAAAATCAGATCGGTATTCTTTCTAAGCATCTAAAATGCTCTTGCCATTCTATTATATTAAAACCAAACCAAAAAGAGATCAGATTTAGAATCTTATCTCCATTACAATTACAAACACTTAGAGTCAACCCCTTCATATGATATCTCTGTATGACATCTCTGCTCTGCTGTATGTACAGCACAAACTGGGAAAGGTTATTGATTCCCAAATAGGACTATTAGCGCACACAGAGAATTACCATATTCATAGAATTACTATGAAAGTACCAGCAATTTTTCGCCTAAATAAGGCTTCTTAATGCTGTTTAGCATTTCTGATTTTTGCAAAATGCAATTTTCTGAAAGGGAAAGTGAAATTCTAATAACTCACCAAATTATAAGGAACCACAAATACGGACAATAACTCACAATTCAAGGGAATCGTGTCCCAAGCTAATATACATAGTAAACTGTATAGTAACTTGCAAATATATACACATATACCATTACATGACTTTCTGTAAGAGGATGCTGTTTACCTACCAAAAAACTTTACTGAACTTTCATTTCTATGGCAATTATGCCATACTAGTGTTTGGATGAAAGGATTCCAAACAATAAAGTCCATGCAATATGGAAAAACTCTCCAAAACGCCATCACTGATTTCTAGAAGCATTTTTTGACTGTGAATATGGAAAACTTACTATTAATAAACAGAAAAAGCCATTCCATTGCTGAAATTTGAATACTAAACCATTTTTAAAAGCTACATTAACAAAACCGAAAAAATATGACAAAGTGCTTTTATGCCCTTCAATTACAAATTTTCAGTATTCACTGTTGTGAAATCATCTTTTTCTGGTTTGTACAGCCCATACACATTAGCTGTCCTGTCTTTTAAATATTTAGATTCAAAAAGTTAGTCTTCAGTATATATAAAAAAACTTCATGTAACATCCAATAGAAAGCATGAATTAACTGTAATAGAAGGAAAAGTTGATGTGGCTGTCCTGTGCTGTTTCCAGCTGTCTAAGATGTCTGCATAAATAAATATGAATCACTGATTATTTTAGCATCTCTAGGACAGCTAATTGGAATTAATTTACTGCACTCACTTATACTCTATTATAAAAACTCCTCAACAATTCCTCAAAGGAAGCTGCCATCATCACCTTATGTGGAATTGTATTTTATAAAAATCATCACAGGTTTTCTACTTCAAGGAGGCTTCATCAGGTCTTTAAGAAAAATGTTGCTTCTCTTGTTGCCCTTGCATCAATCCAAGTCCACTACCCATCTCCTGCTGCATGCACACACAAATATCAGGAAATAGGACAGTCAAATTTTCTGTTTCACACCTAAGTGAAATAATTGGGTGCCTGAAAAAAGCGTTTTATCCTGTCTTAAAATGAATATCCAAGATGATAGTTATGACATTTTTGCCTCTCAAGGTGTCTATTGTCCTCTCCATAGGTTTACACACAAGCTTTAGTTGCTGAGTCTTGCTGACACTAAGATAGATGGCTTAAATCCAGATACCCAAATTCTGATTGGTGAAGTGAGCCCACCCTATCGATCACATAAAATAGATTAAAAAATAATCTCATTTCAAAGGCTGCATTAATAGTGATAGTCTTAAAATAATTAATTTTGCTCATGCTTTACCAGCACACTGATGATGACTTAACACGTCCTTTAGCACCCACTTTTGTCACTAATATCAGCGTAAACCCACACTGAACTTAATGCATACAAAATTCTTTTGGATTTACTCAAATATAAGTCAGCATCAGGCTACAAAATTTACCACTAACATCCACTGGATTGAATTGTTGAGTTCAACTTCCTTGCATGAATATTTAACTAATCAGAAGCATACACTTTTACCCTGTAATAAATTGAAATTTCTACTATTCAACACCCAAACTCTCAAGGACTAATCTAGAAGAAACACTCATTGAAAGAAATACCATGTCCAGCACTTTTAGAGAGGTAAGTGCTGACAAAAAGCACCATCAAAGCTGAAGAACTGAATGCTGGAAGAGAGTTGAATGTCAAAGTACAAAGATCTTTGAAGTACAATTAGAGCACTCGTCAATGCAGCTCCCTGCTGAGCACTGCCACAATTCACTGGAGCATAGCAGGACATCACCTTTCCATCCCTGTGCACTCTGGCAATCACAGGTAATGCATCTTTGGTCTGACCAACACGGCCTTGTGCATGTCCTTAGAGATGGAGCAATTAACAGCCCAAGTAGCATCCCCCACTGAGACAGAAAAGTGAACTGCAAGAGGCATAGGTGAGGGGTTTATCTGGCATACAATAGAGAAATCCAGTCAATTGTTTCCAAAAAACCCCAAGAACCTGGAATGAGGAGGGTAAGAGCAAATGGCTGTTCTGGCACAGCAAAAAACAAGCCAAAGAGAATATAATCCATATGTATGGATGCATGGAGGGCAGTGAGGGAGGAGAGACAAGAGACATGGGCAGCACAAAAGCAAATGCATATAAACCAGCAATGAAGAAATTCAAGCTTCAAGTTAGATGTCTATTTCTAACCACAGAACATCCTTCTGCAAGGTTCAGCTAGTTCAACCAGGTATGCCTTCAGTGAGGTATTCATCATGCATGGTCATCAGTAATTGTACAGCCACAGATAAACATAATTTTTACTTTAGGACCTTGAAATCTGTGTAGTAAAAGAGTGTAAAAACTAGAAATAAAATAATTTCACAGCTCATGTTTCATGCATATAGGGTTTTTTGTTTACTGTTTTAGGAGTCTTCCTTTCCAAAAAGCTGTTAAGCAGAGCTCAAGGAGCTGTATGGTTAAAATGAAAGATAGTGTTCATTGAAGTAAAAAAAATAAGTGAGAAGAATACAAAATTGGAATTACAAATAACTATGGGGATATTTAAATATACAGTGAATGGGAAAGCCTATATAGGCAAACTGCTTTGATAATATCAAGAAAATAGCAGGCTGTTTGGAATTGTTTTCACTAGACATTGACAGTACATTGAACTACAATAATTATCCAGTGTTTCAGTTCATTATAAACATGCTGACAACTGTAAGAAAAAGAAACCAACGTGTCTCCATGAAATCCACAGACATTTGATGTAACTTTACAGCTGAGGGAATTACCTGTGGGTCATAATTTACAAAGATAAGATCAAAATGAAAATATCAGAAAAAAAGTTTAACCTTTTCTGACATGTGAAACTGGAGGAGACTCTTTTATATTGAAAGCATTCTATAATGACAGTTTTAATTAAGTAACAAACTAAGTCCACTTTTCAGTGTGCACAAGCATAAAGAAGAGTTTAAACAGCAATGACTAAAGCTTTGTCTGCACTGCAAAAACTGGTAGAGGACTCTGGATAATTACTACCATTTCACAGCAGTCCACGGAAAGTCCAGAAAGCTGACTTTCTACAGTTATCACTCATTTTCTAAATTTTATTTCATCATCCCAAATAGTATCATTACTTGGATGAATAAGGTGTAAAATCCCGTGTGAATTACGAATTCTTACTTACATCTGGTTAGTGTATTTTTTAAGCCTAAGTATATCCATTTAGCTGTAAATCCTGGAACTTCCCTGGAAAGCCTGCTGTGCAAAATAATGTAGCAGTTAGAAATGAGAAACAGCCAGCCACAGGCTTTGCCTGGTCTCTTCTGGCATTAACTTCCACAGCAGGGGCTCTGATTCTGAGGATGGTTTCCACAGGAAACAAGCCAGGAGTATCTTCTACTATTCTGTGTGGTACATGGCATAGAATGGTGTGTTTTGCTTTTCTTAAAGGTAGACATTTCCAATCTATCAGATGGTTTTGTAGGTGGAGAATTTTAGCTCTGTTCTGATGAGCACAAATTGCAAGTGAAGTCCACAGAGGAAAACCATATATTCTGCTGTCCATAAAAAGCACTGCTGGCGACTTTAGAGTAACCACAGAAGCCCACTGGAGCACTGGATAGGTAACAGTATCAAGTTAAGTTAAGTATTAAGTTAATTCTTAGTATATTATTTAGTTATGCAAAGCTATTTTCCTTATCTAAGGTACCACGAATTAATTTCATGAAATCGCGCAGTTGCTAAAAACAGAACCTACCTGGGCTCAAGTGCCCTAGATCCTGTGTTATGTGGCATCACTGATGCAGTGAACACACTGAAGGCTGGACCCTTACTTCACAACCCGAATAAGCACTCAAAACAAAGCAGAATGCTACAGGGCCTACAAAAAACAGTAATAGCATATTTGAAAAGACTTCTCCCTGCTCCTTTTTTTGAATTCTGGTGGGGGGAGTCAGGCACAGCATTTCACTGATGTATCATGGGCAGAGCCACCTTTGGGTCATGCTTCTATGGTGTATGGTTCAATGCTTCTTTATTACCCCCGGAGTGGAAAGGGTTTATGACGATAAAAGCTCATGGAAACTGAAAGCAGCAGTTTGCTGGCTTTCTTGCTGCCAACCTGCAGAAATCTTTTTTCTTACAGAACTGTGACAGGTGTTGACAGCAGGTTTGCAGAGAGCAGAAAGAGATCTCCAATGTAAATGTAAGCTCCAGCATAAATGCAGCCTGAGCCATCTTAGCGGTTTTGGTCCATGGTTAATCAAACAACTTCCTTTGTTTTCTTTGGTAAAATTGGCAGTGCACTGGCTTGGAGAAGAACTGGTTTGTTTGTATTTTCAGAACAAATCTGATGAACAAGCTGCTGGATCACAGCAAAAAACTTACTTATAAGGAACAGTCTTGACTGCTCAGCCCACTGAGTCACTTACAGAGGTCCATACCCCAACTTTTTCTGTGTTAAATCACAGGAAACATAGTTTGTGAAAATTGCATCTGTATTTAACTAGATATGGTGTAACTCCTGGTGACTGAGAAATTATTCAGTGCAGTAACTAACTGTAAGAAACCAAGAGTTTACAACTTCTGTATTATCACTGAACAATTTTGAAAGCTTCCTTCTGCCATAATGCTCCAAAGCATTATCAGCTTTTTCAGAGGACAGGAACTGAGATTGCTTCCACATTCGAACCAAGTATCAAAATAAACAATTCCTTCTGTTATACAGTATTAGATACAGAGAGGTTTTTCTCCTTCATTTACAGAAACTGTGCATGAGTTTTGCTGAGAAATTCTGAATTCCAACAGTAACTCCCTCAGCAGCAGCTAAGGCTCTCAACCTCAAGCTCAAAATACTAAACTTCTTGCAAACACAGTAGCCATCATTCCTCTGTAAAATTCCAGCTTCCTCCCTCTCACTTCCACAGCCCTATATATTATCAAGGCAGAGGTAGAAGTACCATTCAATGGGATCAGCGGGACTGAGAGAGTCAAGAGCCAGCACGTGATTTGCGTGTGCACCCATTACTGGTGCAAAAGGCAATAATCCTGTCTGAATTCCACAACCCTAATAATCTTCGTTTTTCTCCCTTGATAATTCACATTTATCCAACATCCTTCTCTGCAATTTAGCTCTTTATTTAGCTCACAAAGTAGGCATTATCCTCAGTAGTTAGAGTATTCATCTTTTGGTGTCAGTGCCAGTTACCGCGGCAACAAACCTTTGAAGGGAAACCTTGTTTTCATCTGGAAACTCAAAATAGGATGAAAGGGTCAACTGGAAAGCAAATGCAAAAAGGCAGCTCTTAAGCCTGAAAAATGTTCAACAAATGGCCTGCCTTCATTTGCAGAGTTCAAAAGTCTAAGAGAGATAATATATAGTTTTTAAATTTACTATGTCACATGACTGGGGGGAAAACCCCTAGTAAGTGGCATGCTAGTTGCTCACTTAAAAAATAGATGCAACAGTACCGCATTTCAAGAAGAACTTGGGAGAAGCCTCAAGAATGTAGATTATACAATCCTGGCCAAATTTAAATAAGAAGAAACCACACAGTCTAGTTACAAATGCTAGAAACAATGACAGAAGTTTTAAGTCTACTGTGTCTGAGACACATCTGTGTACATACACACACCAATGGTGTATCTCACCCTTCCCGTGCAGTGAGACCTACGTGTGCTATATTTACTGAGTTTAGACAAAGTAGTCCTGTGACCAAGCAGTATAAACACTGAATTAAAAACGGGTCCTATGGCAAAGGAAAAAGGCAAAACAACTCATGTAAGAGTTGTCTGAGACTCTGCCTGCTGACTTGCAGAGCAGTGGTGCTTTCTGCAGAAACAGCATGTGAGTCTCCATAAATACATGAAAGTATTTTGAATATCTTCTGCCAAGGCCAGGAATGAGACCTTTGCTTGATTTGGATCACCTGAAGCAAAATCCCCAAGAATGAGGAAAAAATCCCCACAGTCCTCGGATGACAATGGGTTTGCTACAATTATGTTTTGTGTAAGGCAGAATGAGCCGATAGCAAGGCAGTGCAGTGCTATAATGAACTCCACATGACAGCAGCACACAGCATGGGATTCATCTGACAAAAGATGGATACTGTCCACCATGTCACCTATCCCATAAAAACCACATAGAAAAGCTGATACTTTTAGACAGTTCATGTCATTAGAAAGTAAAGATCTAAATCAGGCTGGGTGAACTGCACCCAAATACCTATTTCTCCCCACTGGCTATTTAAGGGAGCACAGGATGACTGCCTTCCATGACAGATCCATAACACAGCACAGTCTCTAATGCTAGTGGACATAATGCCCACTCCAAAACCAGTCAGCCTGAGTTCACCTCAGGAAATAGAAAGCCAGTATCTCTTCTGAAATCCTCTTGAAATATAAACTCAAAGCCCAAATGGATACTATTCTTTTAACTCGCTTACAAGGATGATATAAATACATTCCTGATCGTATATATATGGGACATGGGAATTTCAAAACAAGCCACAACTCCAGAAATGCCATTTACATTCATTCTCATTCTGGATACTTCAGATACTTCAGATAATCACGGCAAACAATTGAAGATAACTTCCAGATCTGTAATTCTGTCTTGGCTTTGGTTTTTTGTTGAGAGACGTTAGTTTGAAAGACCAGAGTTTCATATTAATAGTTATCGAAAGTACCTGGGAAAATATAACATAATTTAAAAATTGCTTTGTCTAGAGGAAATAGCTTTAGTCAGTGAGCAGCACTGCAATTACTGACCAAGCATACATAGGTCAACATTGCTCAGCAGAAATATTAACTGCTATTTTTTATTCTAATTTGCATTTACACAAATAGAATCAGGACATGCAGTTAGTTGTTTCACAAGCTTTGGAATAATGCGCACACAATATTTACCATTTTGGCATAACCTTCTTCTACTGAAATTAATCAAGTGACGCTGATTTCAGTGGAAAAAAAGGACCAGTTCATGTTTGCAATACCATCTACTGTGTATTACTGTTTCCACAAGCAAATAACGGAGGACATGTGATGCTTTTATTTTAACTGCTTGGATTTCTTCTCTCTGAAGTGCATTAGGATAAAATTAGTGAGCTGTATTTCTACCCACTTGTGATTAGCAATAAATACTCGCTCTCATAGCCTGGTGCACTTTTCCCCTATGAAATCTAATCAACACCCACTTTTAAAAATTCAGATATGAAGATATATATTTCTTCTTGTGTAGAAAAAGAACAAGGAAAGATTATACAATGCTGTATGATAAAAGCCATGGGTCTTTAGGGTGGGGAAAAAGATTACTAATGAAGTAATTGTCTGCACAATCATGAAGTGAAAAGAAAACATTTAACATTTCTCCTGGTTCAGGAATTGGGGATGTAGAGGGAAAGTATGCAGTGAAAAATGCTTTGGTTCTACTGAGCACAAGCAGAAAGGATTCAGCTTCCAGTTTAGAAAGCCCTGAACCATTTCTTATCATAAGTCAAGGCGGTTACTAGGGGAGAAATCAAGGAGGATGTTGGCTCCTTCATTCTTCCTCTAGGAATCCAGTACTGGCTTATCCTGGAAAATTGTGAATTAGAGAAGCTAAGACCCTAGGCTGATTCCATAAGGCTAGTGCATGAAAAGAATGACCAGTGGTTTTTTTACTTAATATTGTAAATTTCTATTTTCTACTGAGTCTGCTTCTAAAATACTATTATTCTAAGGTATTTTTCCTAATGAGAAGAAAATTTGTGCTTCTGATTGACCTTCCAGCTGACTTTGGTGAATACCCATTTATTTTGCTTTTGATTGGAACAATTGATTTGTCTATGTGACAGATAAATGTATGTAATAGATACATATATTTCTGTAAATTTGATTGTAAGCCCCTGACAAGACCCCAAACTAACATTTACAGTGTTACATACTATATAAAACTATATCACATAAAACTTAAGAAAATCCCAGGGTAGCTAGGACAGAATGTCTGCTACAGGTGCAGAGTGTAAAAGCAGAGGTGCAAGGACCAACTTCTTTACCCTACATCTCTGGTGGTAATACTGCACTCTGGTATTATTAAAATGTGGGTGGGTGGAAATCAATTCAATATGTTTATATGTCTAGGAAGAGAAAGAAACTGATTATAGAATACCTTAGAAACACACCAGAGGTGCACAGAGTACATAAACAGAGGTGTGTTTATGTACACAAGTTCTGGACTTTTATTATGAGCAGGTAAGTCTAAGGCAAACTTTTGCCAGTGCGAACTGATGGAAAGAAACTGATTATAGAATACCTTAGAAACACACCAGAGGTGCACAGAGTACATAAACAGAGGTGTGTTTATGTACACAAGTTCTGGACTTTTATTATGAGCAGGTAAGTCTAAGGCAAACTTTTGCCAGTGCGAACTGATGGATCGAAGGCATACTCAGTTTCCACTGGGGAGATGCTTCTTTTCTATGCAAACAATTCCTGCTTTGACCTGCTTCTTTGAAAGTTTGTTTTTGACTACTGAACAGCTTCCTTCTTGTTATTCCTTTAAACTCAAGTCTCTGTCAGTGTTACCCCTGCTAAGAAAGCAGTTTATTGGAAAATAGCCTAGACTGGATTCAGTGCAGTCTCCCTTTCTCATGATACTAACTAATACCATGGGCACAAATCAACCTGTGTAAAAAAGAGGAAATATTTTGTTCTCTCTCTCTCTCCCTAGAGGTCTGAGCCAAATTGCACAGGAGGTGAAGAAAACACTTTTGTCTTCTTGTTGATATTTACCTTTTATCAAAAGAGTCTCATGCTCAGTCAATGAAAAAAAAGCCAGAAAGATCTGAGCTTATCCAAAAGCAAAATGGATTTTGTTTGTGATGCTTTTGAAACAATTCCTTTTCAGTAAATCCAGTTATGGAAGAGTTCCAACATCCCATTAAATGCTCTTATTTTTAATCTAAATGTTTTCCTTACATGTTGTAAAGAAAGTTTAATGGTTATAAAACACTTGTGGATCAATTTAATAACTGAATTTAATAATTGAAAGTATTATTTGGAATGACTAAGAAATTTTTATTTCATTTCATTAAAATACTTTTTTCAAAATTCGCTCTTTCATTTTGTTTCTTAATGAAAGATCTATTGTCCTAATTGTTACCTACTAAAATCTCTTGGTTTCCAGTTAGCCACAACTTTACAGCACTACTTGTTGCTAACTAGAAGGCTACAAAAATGATACATATTTACACACACACACATACTACATATAGATGAAAATATATCTACAGAGCTTTATTTCAGAAAATGTATTCATTTGCTGACAATTTGCATTTTAATTTATATAACACTGAAGCTAATTTGTGTCAAACTGCATTCAGATGAAAACTAGAATCGCAAAATGTTGTAAATAATGTTCCAAAAATAGTTATGTACATTTATCAGACTTCTGGATTCATACATACACAGTGTCCTCCTTCCCCACAATTATCTCCAGTTTAGGAAAATTATTTACAAATCAAAAAGAAGTCATATTTTCAGCTAAATGAGCTAAAAGTCCTGATGATCATATATATAAGGAATTTAAGACTGAGAGACTTGGTTTTATATGTAAAACTGGACAGAATGCAACTGCATTTCAATTCCACGTGAATCTCTGTAGTTCTTGAACTGAGCAAGCCAAAAATACTATTTCTTTACCCATAGAACACACTAGAGACTACTACAGAGAGGTTAAGCCAGAAGTTTTCACATTTGGTAGTATGTCAAACATTCTGGCTCTAAAATTTGTAGCACTTAGAAATTTTTGAAATAAAATATAAAGAGTGTATAATAGTAAATATTGATGGATATGTCATAATTTTAAACAGGAGGTACTGTTTAAAGAAGAAAAAACACAGAAGAAGAAAAAACGAACCCTTATTTGAATAAGTAAAGGTTATTCAAGTAATAGGTATTTTGAGTCAAAACTGACTCAAATGTTATACACCAGAACACATAAACATATTATATTCACCTTCTGGAAAAGATGGGGCTGTAATATGTGTGATATGAATCCTACCACTTCCTAGCTTTCCAGCATCATACTGGTCAATGCCAAGAAGCAGCACAATAGTTTCTCTGTAGTCGCTGGTGTCAGGAATCACCTGCTTTTTAAAACAGCCCTAAAATAAAAGTAGGCAAATTGGGTCACAACAGCCAAGCTGTGTGTGAGACAGCAGATTCTGTACTTGGTCCCGAGCCATACAAGACCTGGTCATTCTAAATTTGTCTCACTTAGCATTTCATCACCTTTTGTCCCCAGAAACAGAGTTGTTTTCTGGAAGAAGACCTCCCTGGTTTTCAACCATCTTGCATTTCAGTCAGAGCCAAATACACATTCAGTATCAACCACAGAAAAAAAAGAGTGATTCCATGAAACCAGGGTGATGTCAGAAAAGGTTATGAAAATAAGCACAACATTCTTCCAGTCTATGCATAAGGAACTCTACTATGTATAGAGAAAAATGTACTAACCAGATACTAAATTGAGCTCAATTTGCCATGAAAAAGCAAGACACTTTTTTTTCTGAAGTTTGTTTAAACGCCAAAAAGTTCTAACTTCAGAATAAATTTAAGTTTACTGAAGAATGGGAAAAGCTGAAGACACTCTCTTGACACAAACTGTCTTTTTGTTAGTGGTATTTCCAATAATGTACTGGGTATTAATGTATTTCCAGGTATTATGTTAAGAGGCTATGAGGAAATGAGGATAAGCCTTACCCTCTTTTGCATGTGTGATTCCAACTCTATCAGCTATTCCTGGAACAGAATTTGGGCAAACAATATTCCTCTTGTACGCCATCAAGTCCAGCGTTCTGTCTGACACTGTATTTTCTCCCACATAATTTTGTTTTTCTAAGACCATTTTTGCACCTCACTTCTGCAGCCAAAGACTAACTTTAAAACTAACTTTAAAAAAAATTCTATTATCAGAACTCTTAATAATACCCAATAAATTTTCTGTCTAGAATGAAGAGTCCTCATTCCTGACACAACCTCAATTCAGTTGGAAATCAATCAAGGAGGAACAATCCTGTAATGCTGTCAAACAATAACGATGGTTGAAGCACTCAGTTTCCCGCATGATGCTTCATCCTCACATGAACCAGTATGGAAAAGGAGTTAATTTTTAACCACACACAAGCTCAATGAGGATTGCATATGGACACTTACGTCTTCAAACCAGAGCACCAGCTCCCCACACTGACTGAAGATCTCAGAGGTGCTTTTTTGTCTCCTTCTCTCTAAGCCATGATGGCAAGAAAATATTCATCTTTTTTGTTCCACAGACTCCAACTATAATCTCACAAAATGTCTTTTTTTTTCCATAAACAAAGCCAAAAATAACTTCTTAGTCATCTGATTGTGAACAGAATAGCCTTTTATCAAAGCACTGCACCACTGCTGACAGATATGGCAGTAATAATCACTCTCCCCAAATATGTAACCTAGAAGGACATATAGTCCTTACCAGGGTGATAAAAATCCAGCTAAGGGGAACTGCTCAATTCTCAAATGGTTTTATAAATCTGTAATAAGTCTGTTCTATAACAACTACATGTAGATAATCTGTCTAATTAGACATAAGCAGGAATACCATATGGATACAGGACAAACCCTCCCACAACACATTATGCTAAGAGGCAAGGATTTGGGGGTTATGCTGATTATTTAATGCCTCTCAGAGGCAGGAAGCCACAGTGAACAGACGTATCAAATGGCAAATAACCCCACAGCAGCCAAATGCTGGCAGCGGTAACCCAGCCAGCACCTGCAGAAAGGGCAACAAATCCCCAGCCTTCTGGGCTACACTTCAGAGCCAAACCACTTGTAAGCATTTCAAACTATTTAACTATGAGAGTCAGACCTACCTTAAATCTCACACTCATAATAAAATACTGGTTATGTGAGTCTGCTGCGTACGCACAAAGAAACTGCCTCAGCTATCAAAGACCTCATGTTCAGTAAGATTGATTTCAAATAAACAGCGCTCTGTGCTGCTGGGAAATGGGGGAAATTGAAATACTATCATATTTTCTATTATTACAGGCACATATCACATAGCACAGCAGGACCCAATTAGTGTTAGTATGACATTAATGATTATTAATGCCAATTTGTTTGGACAAAATTAGACCTCTTGCAAGGATTTGATCCATTCATTAATTCCCAGTTTTCAGGATACTTTCCAGAAGCAAAGCAAAGTGCTTTTGTCATTGCAAACATTAAAAAGGCACATATAATATATTTTGTTCTGGGATGCTGCAGTTAATTGAAATTATATGTCTCAAGCAATCAGACCACAAAACCATGATGCTCACTATGAAAGTGGCCTAGAATAAAGAGTGAAAAAGCAGACAGTTCTCAATTTGAAATGCTAAGCTGGAGCTGGTGAGGCGTATTTCATACACAGCAACAGTTTCACTCTCTGATTTCAGTCAGTGACTGTCTCTCGTAGGGTCAACTGGAAAAACTATTTTCGGCTCTTTGGTCAAAGAGAGTTATTTCCAAGGTGAACAAGATAAACACTCCAAAAGTTTCTGGTTTCGGACACACAGGGAGTAAAAATACCTGGGATAATAAAGGACTAGATTTTTAAAATGAGGAAAGATGGTAATAGTTTCCCACCTGTGCAATAGCTCTGTATTAAGACCACTCATGGAAGATTATGGATGCTAAGCCCAAGCTTTGCCAAAGTCAGGGTGAATTCCCTAGCTGTCAGCAGAGGCAACAGTATCATAGAATCATAGAACATTTTGGTTGGAAGGGACCTTTAAAATCCCTGCAATGAGCAGGGCAATCTTCAATTAGATCCGGTTGCTCAGTGCCCCTCCTACCTGATCTTGAATCTTTCCAAGGATGGGTCAACTACCATTTCTCTGTGCAAGCTGTTCCAGTGTTTCACCACTTGCATCATTAAATACTTATTCCTTAGATCTAGTGTGAATCCACAATCTTTTAGTTTATAACCATTATCTCCTGTCCTATCACAAAAGTCCCTGCTAAAAAATAATCTGGAGCAGCTCCATATTCCACAAAATACTTCAAAAATTGCTGATAAACACATCAACAAATCTCCCTGAGAAACAGGACATGACTGTTCCCATGAAATATAATCATATGCATGAAATGTTAAGGCACATAGAAGATATGGAGATCCTCCCCCAAAATGCTTTGTAAACTTGTAGCTTGAAGTTCGCTCGAGGAAAACAAAAGGATAGAAGTGTGACTAAGCAAAGACACAACCACTTCTCCTTAGCAACTTCCTGAATCTAAAGCCAGCCACGCTGTATGATTAAACAGCTCACCAAGTCCAGTCATAACAAGCCAATATTTATAATGCTATGGTTAGGGACCCCAGAAAAAGACTTATCAAACTTTGAACTTCTGGAAACATCACAGACAGTGTGTTTAATAAATATATACATACACAAGGGAAGTATTATAGGTAAGACCTGAAAAAATGTAAAAGCAAACTATTATATCAAACGTATCTAGAAAACATAATTCCTTCAGAGAATTAAAAAAAAAATTAAAAGAAAAATAAACATTTAACCAGTGATAATTGAAATCTTTATCAAAGATAAAGCCCTTGCTGAAAATATGGGAAGAAATCCTGTTTGCAGTTTTACAATTCTAACAGAGATACCGCTTTGAAAAGTAAAACTTGAAGCATTAAGTTAGAGGTATAAAACTCACCACTTTTGGTATGTGACCATGTTGGATGTAGCCTGAGTATGTCCTATAAATAATTTTTCTTTGTCTATGTGATGGTAGCTCCTTAAAATAAGTAAAATAAAAGATTATCATCAGCACACAGTCTTTGTTACTGCACTGGCTATTGTGTGGGGGGCTTTTTCCCCCCTCCTTTGGATAAAGGAGGGGGAAGAAAAGAGGAAAACAGAAAAAAAAGCTATTCTTGCTGCTTGCTTGCAGAGAAATGTGTACTCCAGATTGGACAGTGAACTCAGAGTTGTTTTGATTTTAATACTTAATTCATTAGTAATGGAAAAACTTCGCATCATAGTAAAGGAATAATCTGGTGAATTTCTCAACTTGTAGGACATTGTTTTTGATAATTTGCCAGGCAGAGTGGGAGATTTATTACGCAGAGTATGCCAAAATGGCAAAGGGCTTCTCACGCTGTAGGGCCACAAAACAATTGTTTTATGGGACTGAATTTACTGGTTCTTATGCTCTATGGCCCTATATTGCCACACAAAAAAACATTAAGTCTGCTGCACGTCTGGTATTGCATCTCATCAGGCTGAGAAACCAGCTGGGATGTTTCATTTGGTTCTTTCAGGCCACCAAATCACCTTTTAGTTCAATACATGTCCCCACACTTTTGTCAACCAGATGGCCAGTGGTTCAACACGCACTTTTGCTATCACTGTTTCGTTACTTTGTTAGGAGGAAAAATAAAAAAATTTCTCCTTAAAGGTAGATTAGTTTCACTGTCTTTGAATATGGTACAGGTGATATACCTACGTCTACTTCTATACAAAGTTTATTTTTAAAATTCAGATATTTGCTGCAAAATATTTGCATGTTATAGAAGAAGACTATTGTCTTTATTTCAACTTCAAATTTCACCTTGTAATTACAAACAGAACAAAACACATTCATTTTTTTTTTTTTAAAGCACCAACTTTTATACATATGTAGTTTAGGTCTAATTTGTTGGTCAAAATATTTCTGGAGTGGAAGAAAAGTTCCAATTCTAAAAATATCTAATATACCATCTAATGTTATAAGGAAAACACACATTTTGTAGTTTGTCAGTGGGATACAGCACCATGAATAAGAAGCAGATCTGACGTTGACGGGAAAAAGATAAAATACCCCAAATTTTTTCTTAAGCATAGTAATATACCTAGTGTGACACATCTCTATTCTCACTTTTAGGTTAACAAGTGTATAGTTATTTTTTCTAGTTCTTGTACAGTAGTCCCTGATGCCTTTTTTTCCGTTAAGATAAAAATGTACATGCTCAGATACAGCAAAAAAACTTGAAGCCCAGACTGTTGTCATGGTTACTCTGAGACATCCTAGTATATAAAATATCTTACAGGTAATTTTCATTTTTGTTTTAAAAATTATTCATTTGTTTACAAAGTTAAAATTCTTTACTACTGCACACTTAGGTGCCAATACATCCATAATTTAGTGGCTACTGCTTTTCCAAGTAATTTAGTTTTAATGGCCTCTCTGCAGTGGAAAATGTGGTATCATAAGGGTTTCCAGAGCAATTCCAAGCAAGAAACAGCAAAGGGTTTTGTCTTGATAAATTGGACAAACCAGCCATAGCATACCACTCTCCAAATATGTGGCTTCACAGATGAATTATATGTTCATTTTACTCCAATGCTTTAGCTAAAGGCTGGTTTATTTATTTATTCTGGACACATTTCCTTATGCTATTGCAGTTAAGCACTTGCCAGCAATTTTATTTTTAGACTATGCACTTTGGTGGTAAAAACTGAGAAACAGCAATATTTCACACTGAAATCTTGATTTGTATTGTTTTAAAAAGATGCTTCTTTTCTGAAAACATCTACCCTTCAAACATATTTAAGAGTTTGAAGATCTGCAATAGAAGGATGGAATGCCCAGGTCATATTTCACATGTGCCTGTGAAAGAATTAGCGTTTACATGTGTAAACTGGAGTCTGTAAAAGATTTTCATAAAATTCTCAGCAGTAGGAAAAACTGTTTATTTAAAATAATGTTTATGTACTCCAGCTCAGCAACTGATGCAAAGCAATACAAATTTTTACAAACACAGTTAACCTCAAATTTTACAAGCATGCTAATGTTCTGGCAGTTCAAGTATGTTACTGAAAATGTGAGCTGACTTCAAGCATCGCATTGCTTTGGGTGGCTTTGTTCAACATATTCTTGTCTAATTTTAACACAGGATCTTAATTGTGGCATGATTAAAATTCATGGTGTGCATGCCTTAATAGGGGATCAAATGTTTTAGGGAATTATTCGTGTATAAAACTAGCCAGAAAGGTAGGCAATGATGCTACCACCTGTTATACAGGAGTTACGTTTCTGTGTGAGCAGCAGCAACAACTGAGAGAAACCTTAACAGGTGCCTTTCGAGGAGGAAAGCTCTCCGAGTGTATCTCTGGGTACCAGTTTAACCCAGCTGCTTTCTCTTGAAAATGTTCAAGTTCGCTCACATATCCACAATGGGTCTGTTTAAATGTGCATTTAGAAAGTACCTTTCTGAAGATCAAGGGAAGGATAAAAGAAAACGGAAAGAAGGACTGAGGTGAAGGGTAAGGGAAAATGAGATTCAAGTCAGCAGGCAGATGGAAAGGAGGTAATTCGAATTAATTATTATCCATTAACTACCTGATATGCTGCAAACACAGTCGCAGTGACCCAAATTGCTCCCAACTCTGCAGTCTTATACTCTCTTGGCAAGGAGAAATGGCAAAATGAGGAAAAGGATAAAAGCAGGGACATATTAAAGCAAATAAGCGGGCTCCCATCTCCCTCAGCAACATAAGGATGAGGACAAGTGCAATTCACCACATGTACATTTATGTGTGCAAGCAAGCAAGGTTGCAGGGAGAAAACCTGCATCCGCTTGTCCAGAAGCAAATTACTTTCCTCGCACCACCTGTGTAACCAAGCAGACACAGAGAATCACCTTAGGTAAAATTTAATATTCTTAATAATAAAATTTAACATGTGCCTTTGCCAGAACTCCATAAGCTTTCATGACATGAAATAGTAGATTCTCTTTCGCACTTACTGATACCAGCCTCTGGATCTGTCACCAAACCTGTATTTCCCCACAGCGCCATAGATCCTCCTCCCAGCAAAAAAAAAAAAAAAAAAAAAAAAAACCCCCTTCTGCCTGCACTGAAATGCTTAATCCTCAGCCTCTGGTCAAGTCATGTCAGGCCAGAAGTCGCCTTCTGATTACTCCTACCCTGCCATGGTGGCAAACAGAAGTCAACCAGATGAAGCAGGGTCAGTCAGACTGGACAGAACCAGCCATGCAGGCCTGGGAGCATCCAGCTTTTGCTGGGGAGAAAAACCCTTACTCAGTCTAATTCCTGTAAATGAAGACCAAAGCAACTTTATCTTAATGAGGGCACAGTCTAATTTAGGTGGGAACTACGTACATACAATGTATGCTCATTGTTTTTCAATTATTTAAGTGACTCAATGGTTGAATTTATTTTGTTAATTGGTTTCTAGAGGGCCAGTATCATGCGTCACACATACCCAGGGGAGGAAAGGCAGGGGCTCAAAATCCAGTTAAATAAATCAGCCTGGACCCTGAGACAGACTTGAGATTTGAAGGAAATGCAACATCTCACCCTAAGAAACATGAAGAAAAAAGCTGTCATGGCACGGGAAGTGCAGGAAAGGGAAAGGGAAAGAAATCAAGCCAACCTCGTAACATCACCGCACTATTAATTAATTAAGAAACCGAGCCAAAGCAGACATGTGCAAATGCCATTGGCACCGCCTTTACCCTACCCAGACATGAAGATCTGCGGACAGGTCACAGATCCCTTTATCACTGGTTATCTCATGATGGACCAAAAGAGAATTACTGTTAGTAATTAATCTTAGCGGGAGAACTCCAGGTGTGAACAACATCTCACAGCTATGTCCCAGCTGAGAAGCAATTACCCAAAGGCAATCTGTGTATAAGCTCTAGGCGATGGAAGAGCAGGAGAATCTTCACAAAAGGGGTGAGGGAAGAGACACTTTGCTTGCACATCCTTTTTGGCTCCTTTCCCAAAGGCCAGACCCATCTACAACTGCAAACCTCTGCTCTAAAGCAACTCTGACAGTTTTTTTCCCAGTTTCTTACTTTATTTCTGGTAGCTAAATGTAAACAAAATCATCTGCGTTTCCTCTTTCATTTTTTGTTTGGTTGGTTGTTTCTCCCTAAGTATGACAGAATGTTTTAAATGATGTTTTCCTAAATAATTCAGGTGAAAGGAAACACATGGCTAAAAAAAAAAATCTCAGCTAGTACGGCCCACAACTAAAATATGACCCATTGTTGAGGCATGGATGAGGAGCATCAGGCAAATCTGGGATTCAGGGAATGACAGTGACTCAAGCTATAATTAGAAAAGAGAAAGAGCATTACAACCAAGCCATATGTAAAACAGCACACATATGAATTCATCATTTCTGAACATAGAAGCAGACAGTGAAATGTTCAGGACTGTTCACACATTATCACAATTCACAGGCTCCAGTCCTGAAAACATTTGTCTCCCCCTACTTCATATATCTTTTCTAAAATGAGAGAATGGAAATAAACAACTCTAAAAGAAAGAGCATAAAATATAATGTGAGCATCTTTCTCATAGCTTTGCCACATGATATTTATGAGAAGACCTTCCCTCCAAAAAAAAATCTCAGCCCACTCAGCTTTTCCCAAGTTTTTGCCATTCAGCACACAGAAAGCCCAAGCTTTCAATCCACCCTTCTGAAGCTTTCAATTCATTACCCACCTCTCAGCGAAGTTTCCCAAGTGGCACTCCAATTGTAGATGTTCTCTGAGAGCATGACATCAAAGATTTATGCTTCCTTTAGCTATAGCATTTATTTAATTTTCAATAGAACTTCACATTTAAGAACTCCAGATTGTTTACCTTCACTGCATTATCAAATATCAATCTTCTTTCTAAAAATAATTCCCATAAAGTCTTAGAAATTTGAAGCAAGTCAAATATATTTATCAATACAGAACATGAAGACAAGGAAAACACAGTTCTTCAAGCAAACTTGAGTGAGCTGAAAAACTCAAAGCTACAGACCGTAAACGATTAAAGCTCAGTCCTGCAAAGTCAGACTCACAAAAGCATCCTTACTCTTCCACTTTCCTGTAATTTGAAAAAACTTATAATTTGAACTGGGAACTACAAGGTTTGAATCATTAACATTAAAAAGTCCTTTCTAAGGATGTATTTAATATAGATGGCACAATGAAAAAAACCATTATGTAGCTCAGTTACTAAATTGAAACAACTTAGCACGAACCTTCATTCATGCCTTTTTTTCCTACTCCATCAAACGTATTCCAACTCTGATAATTACACTATACTTTAGATAGCATTTCAGTCCCTGTTCTTAGTATTAAGCGAAATTTTTTAAACCAGCTGTAGATTCATATTGAACTAAAATCTTCTCCGTGTGACTGAAGGACGTGATGCCCAACATTTGCTTTGCAAATAAAAATGTTAAACAGCATCCTGAATTCTCACTGGTCCTTCCATGCTTCAGATGCAATCAATTAAAACATGAGAGTACAGGTGCTTAAATCTGTCTCCAAGTTGCAGGCAGTAATGTGCTGACTTCAACTGATCAATCCCAAAAGAAAATGCTAGACAAGTACCACATATCCTTGTCTTCAGTATCAAGTCTGAAGTTTTTTCTTTTTTTGAAAAGTCATCCTCAAAAGACCTGAGGTCTCTACGTATTTTCTGGCTACCTACCCCTCATTGCCTGTCACTTAGGGAGATGTAGTACAGAGAAACTGTGCTGTGAGTCCTGTTTCTACAGTCCTTGGAAGTTTTACTTGCAAACAAAGGCAATGCTGACTGCAGCTGTAGAGCTGACTGAGAACCTAAATTTGTCAGCATTTAGTTCTGGTTTACTTTTAAATAACAAAAAGGGAAACAAGGAGTAAAGGAATGCAGAGTTTCATTAGGTCCTAATTTGATATACATGCAACAAGTGCAGAAGAACAACACCAAAAGACCAAAAGAACCCAAATACACACTCCAGCCATTTCCTCAGTTGTTTCAGGAGCTCTCTTGTGGGTGTCCATGTGGAACAGTCAGTTTGACAGAGGGAGCCATTGGTCATAGGACAGACCTGGCACCCTTCATTATTTGGGACATGGACTGCGAGTTATCTGTTTTACTGAAGCATGAGTGGATAGCTTGCTATTGACACCAAGACTGAATTAATGCTGTGATGACTCAGGGACTGCTGCTTACAGGGTCTATTCTGAGGCTGCCATGGTGTTCATAGTGCATTCAAGCAATGCAAAAACATGCATCCAGAGATCACATATCAGGACTGGTCAGAAGGAACAGATCTGTCTGTAGGACTGTTTCAACCAAATTTCATATATGTCAGCAAGCAGAAACAAAACAAGAAAATTGTTTAGAGGAAGTGAAAAGACAGATCTTTTAAAACATTATCCCTACATATTACTTCCATGGTTGCAAATGTTATATTTTATTGCTCTTTTAGAAGCTGTAAAATGCTTTACTAAACAAGTGTTCTAAGATTTTATAACACATAATACTTCTTTTCCTAATAACCCAGGAAAAAAGTCATTGTACACTTTGTTTTCGCAGAAACATAAGGTAAGGCATAGGAGAATGAGAACTACAACAGAGGTATAAACACTATTAAAAATATCTATTTTTTAGATAAAAAAGTCTATTAGCTGAACCTTGCACAAAACACAGAAGAAACCTCAATTAAAATTTGCTTTAGCATGCGAAATTATTAGGTATATTTCTGTAAGTTCAAAGACATTTCCATCCTTCAGAACTTTCCGCTCAATTTCTGAAATTATCTGTTAAATAATCTGCTAAACTAGAATACTTCTATGACCATCTGTGGTGAGAACCCATGCTACTTTCTCTTCTCATCCGGTCACCAGGCTCATAAGAAGACCCTTTGAGTATGGCAAGCTGGTAATAAAAACTAGGAATTTACATCCTTGCTCCTTTTTCCTAACCATTCAAAAGTTCTCACCAGTTAAAAAGATTTAATATTTCCTAAATGATAGCTTGTAGAACAGAGAACACACTTTTGTGTGGGTTTAGATACAATTAAAGAAAGCTTTCACAAAGGCTGCACCATGACAAATGCTACAAATCCACCCTGAAAACACAGAAAGAGCAGCTGACGCATGTGCCTGCGCATCCCCACCCACAAACACAGAGTAAGACTTAAGCAATGACATAAACATGAAAAACAAAAGAAAATTAGACTGTCTGGATTCCTAGACGAGAGATTTATCCCAATTTTGTTTCCATGCTGTACCAGACAGGAAATCTCCCCCACTAAGCAGCAAGGTAAATTGACAGAGCAGAATACAGAGACACGTTACAGTTACTTAACAGTTTATCACCACGGCATGTAGGTAATAGTCTTAATTTTATTAATTCATGCTAGTGGATTATAACGTATATGCAGCTTTAGACAGAGATCACCTCTAAAGCTCTCAGCAAGGTATCAGACCCTTCAATCTGAAAATGCCTAGCTTCATCCATACTCAAAGCCATAATCTACTGATGTTTAAAGCTCTTAATTATCAGATAGCAGTGGTACTTTCATACCCCTCACAGATTATCATGATACGACTTGTCATGATACGACTCATCATGATACGACTCTTGGTTCAGTCTTTAACGGCAAAATCTTTCCAATATGGCTTGTTAAGGTAGAGAAGTTTAATGCTACAATTTAATGTTACAGCTCTAATCCAAGGGGAAAGAAAAGAAACTGCAGAGTGACTATGCTGAACACCTAACTTGTAAGACTGACAACAAATATGTTAAAAAGTCATGGTAATAATGAAGAAGGAAAACTCCTCACAGCAGTACAAGCTTCAAATATGCACTCACCACTCCCTTCTACAACATTTGGAAGATTGTCTGTCTATCAAAGACAGAAAGTCTTTGCTGTGACTTGCACCTACTTAAATTCATTTGCTCTGGTTTACACTGATCCAGAACTAAGATGACTAGAAAGCCAGTTTCCCTGTAGAAAATGACACTGGTGGCATTGGCTACTAGTGGACAGGTAATCTAGATTACCTAAAAGTGATTTTAAGAGCACTTAATTTTTTTTTAAAAAAAGATACATAATAAAATCCTTGTTTTCAAAGGAACATGGGGTTTGCTTCACACTCTACAAGAATTTCTTAAAAATGCAGGGAACATTCTACATCAACAGTTTCAAGAATCCTGATCAAAACTTGAATTAATGTTGTCTAATTGTTTAACATAATCTTTCATCACTGAAAGAATATTTTAATGATCTGGCTATGGTAATTTCTTTGTGTAAATGCAATCAAGCTGGAAAAAGTATAAAGATGAGGAAAATAATGTTTTCTCACCATTACTTTGGTGGCATAGAAAAAAAGGGCAAATAAAAATATCTATATCTATCTTTGGGTATATTTAGCCCCACTGTGATTTATTATTGAAAGCTGTTTTCTAAAGCAAGATATTTATCTAACCTTACAATCTGCATTCAGAATGACAAATATCTATGTGGTAGCCAACACTAATTTTTAATTAATGTCAGTTTTCTAATTCTACTGTAATTTGAATGTGTTTTTTCATAGTCTTTAGCATCCCAGCACACAAAAACCTTTTGGCATGGGGCAAATGACATGATTAAGATTCATATAATTGAGCCCTGCTGTTTCTTCCCAGCACATGAAATGTGTGTGCAGTGTCATTTGTGTACTTTTGTTATGTACAGCCTTTGTATGGAAATACATGTTTTTCCATAAGGTGAAAGCCAATGACTTGTACCCATCTTAGATGATGCAAACACATCAATTTCCTGGATGCTCCTCATAATTGCAAATACTGGAAATTTCCGTTTTTATTTAGCATGGCCTCGACTTCTTTTTCCTGGTAAGATTTGTATGGTGGGATCTGCTAGGACAGAAGGGGAATAAATACCTTGTCTCAGAGAGGAGAACTAAACTTGAGTTGAAAGCCAGCTGTTGGATGTGACCTTCACAACTGGCTGACAAGGTGTAATGAGTGGGCTATGCAAGACCTAAAGGCTGGAGTCAAGAGTTTCAAGGTGCAGGAAGACAAAGCTTAGGACAGGCATACCTGGCTCAGCTGGGCCAATGTGGCCAATGACTACTCTCTGCCTGGATGGCATCTTCGGCTCCAAGTATTTTTCAACACCCTAGCACATCATATTTAATCAATGACAGCTTTCTTATATTAAAAGTAATTGTTTCAGTGATATTGAAGGAACACAAAACACAAGAAGGTCTGTTTTTAAATCCTTTGCCAATCTGTGCCATTTGATGATTCAGAATAGAGTATCAAGCTCAAATTTAGCAGATACTAAACAAATTAGCAGGAGGTACTTCAAAGCCCTTGTTTTATTTTTGAGACAGGGTTCACCATGTCTGAACAAATGTGCTGCCAGAGGTACAGGACTGGCAGACGCACTCACAGTACCACTAACGTCCAACCTACATCAACAGTCACTGCTTCCCATTGTTGATAAACACCACTGCACCTAATGAGCTGCAGAGAAGGGCTCACTCAACCCACAGCAAATGAGCTGAGGGGGCACAATCAGCTGCCGTGGTCTTTGGCAGTAACCATCTCTTGTTTCCTTGGCGAGGGACCGGCTGAGTTTGCCTGACCTTTACGCTGTTCTCCAGCAACACATTCTGTACACTCTGTCTGCTCATCATCAAGGCAGTAGTTATGCTGCTGTCTTTCCAAGGAGTATAAAGGGACTGTGAATCATGTTGCAACTCATAGTAGGTGCCCATTTTAATGCAAGGCTTTAAGACCACTTTGTGCAAGGAGGAGCCCGCTGATCCAGACCTGAGACTGGGGCTCACGTCAGCTTTTCCTCAGCAAGGGCTCTTTCACAGTGCTTGGAAAAACTTGTTGCCAGTCATCAAAATTATGATAAATGCGTGGAATTCTCTGACTCCAGGATAACTACCTCCATGCCCACTTACATTAAGCGACCACTTCCAATTTTTTCTGTAGTATTTAGATATTCCTGCAGCAGATGACTGGGATTCAATGGATAACCATAAAACCCATACAGCAGGTATCTTCTCAGCTATGTAAAGCTTACAAAAGTCAGCATCACTGCCACAGATGGCACTCAATGACATGAAAAAAACCCAAGCACTGATGCTAAGGTACCCTGGAAATAGGGTGGATAGAAAAAGATGACAGTCATTAAGAGGAGAAAGAGATGTCCTTGGTGAATATAAGAAAGAAAAAAACCTCAAAAACCAGGGAGGCAGAAACAGCAGTATCGGGGGGAGAAGTGAAGGGATTGAGATATGCCTACAGAAAAAATGTGTTCAGTGTTAAAAAACAAGATTGCAAATATGAGTGAGTGTTGAAAAAATCTATACAGTCATTGTGATCCCTGTTGGGAAAACATAAAATTCAACACAGTGCTTTCCGGGCATGAAAGGGCTACAGTGGGTTTGGTACAAGACTTAAACCAAATGCTTCAAAAGCGAAAACTTGCCTAGAATATATAAAGATTTGCACTGTGACAAAACATAGACCATACTCAAAAAGGTCTGAAATGTTATGGAGGTGAATTGACTTTACTGCCTTCAGGGAGAAGCAGCAGGAAGAGATCCCATCGGCAAGCAAGGAAGGTGAGGTGCATCATGCTACACCAGCCAGAAAAAATCAGGACTTCCTGTTGATAGAGTAGAGAAATAAAACCAAGCCAAAGCACACCACACAACACTCTGCCTCAGCACAGCTATTTGCTAGTTATCAATTCACAGGTTTTTTCGAAGCCAGCACGTCTACCAATAGCACACATCTGCTCTCTCAGATATCCACACAAGTGTTCTTACACTTGATCAACTGCTGTAATTGGAACAAACATCATGTTTTTAATCAAACTGACCTTCTTTTCCTTACTGTTTTTCCATATTAGACATGCTTGGAGCTTTGAGCCAAATCTGCAATCTCAGTTCAAACCTTTAAATGGTTTCAGCCATTACCTAATAGAGACTCACAGTCCCCCTCAACTCCTAGGGTTCTGTTGATTATTCTGAAACAAATTCTTTGATCAAGTTTGCCAAAGGAAAAGAATAGCCAAGAAAAATAAAACTGAAAATCTCTCATATATTCAACATATATTCTTGATTATTGCAAAATACACAGTGTCACAAAGCACAATTTTTTCTCTGACATTGCCTAACATTACACTTTGTTGATATACATAAATATATAAAAATTACTACCTGGCTTTTTCTGAATGGGTCTTTTTGCATCTGAGACCCATGCCCCAAAGATACTTAAATTATATCCAAGTACTATGCAACAGTCTGTCCATTTTCTTCTATTTACAATTTAAAAATCAAAATCTCTATCATCCTCACTGATGAACATGTCATAAACTAGATTATCTAAACAGTGGTTCTGGTATTCACTTTTCAGGTATTAAAAGCATAAGGACTGCAAATATTTCAGCAAACACAGTTTAGTTAAAAAACTGAGTTCAGACATACAGACTCCTAACGATTGATTTACCTTGAGATGCTTGAGAGCAAATGTTTTCTTCTATGTCATTACTCTTGTAGATTAAAATCTGGACATCACTTCTTCTCCAGAGTTCCACAGCAATTATCCTTCTAAAAATGAGTAATAATTGAAAGATTTTCCCCTTAAGGAAGTTCATTTTTGGTCTTCACACTAGAGCTTGGGTTCAGGTCCCTCAGCACTCAGCCCTGTTGAGAGATCCATGAACCTCAACTCTACAGAAATGGGAATGACTTTTTTCATCTTTTATGGTGTACAAGCTATCATCTCTGGCCCTTGACTACTTCAAAGGTGTCTTACCGCTATAGAGGTTCCAAGGGAACTAACAGAGAACACCACCAAACCCCTTCCTCAGTAATCTGCATGTTGGTGCGGCAAGCTTGCAACAACCTACAAGAAATGTCCTCCACACAGCATGCCTCAGTAATGCACAGAAATTCATACACTAATTACCCCTTTGCCTTTCATTGTCAGCATGCATTGCAATTAAAATAAAAGAACTTGTTTCAAATTTGTCACCACTTCCCTCTCTACAACACAACCATACTGGAGCATTTCTGTCCACATTGCCTACACAAGTAGACTGAACTTGCAAATGAAACTTATTCTAACAAAATTAGGCATAAGATCATATTTTGGCATGTTAAGACAGTAATTCTCATCTCTGTCTGGTTTTCCAGCTGCCTTAAATCCCAGTTTTTTGTTCCAGGAAGAAAAAATCCCCACAAATTCTAAGAAATAATTGACAGCTGCTCCACAATTCTTTGTATTTGTTTTCATCTTAAATTGCTTTAGAAGTCCACATTATAAAAAAAAATCCCTGAAAATTTCTAGAGATAGAAGCATATAAATTTTTAACTGCAATATAAATTACACTGGCATATGTTTACAGGATTTTAAATATTTTAAAGCAAATCAGTAAAATTCCAGGGTTTCTTTACTTTAAAGATGTAAATAGAAATGAGTTATATTCATTCACAATGTATCTTTTAATGATTTTTCACATTTCATCCAGATAACCATTTTTATACCTTGCCTCTTGTACTTCATATCTTTGGGAAGAACCATTATTAGTCGCATTTTTGCTGGCAGCAAAACAGCTCTTACTCTCTAACTTGTGGAAAAGTGGCTTCATTCCCATTTCTAATTTCAGAGTGGAACTGATTATGACTGGGTTATGAACCCATATCCTACGGAGAGCCAATAAAAACATAAATAGGAAAAAAGTTTTTATAAAGAACTTTATAATAATATTTTCAATATTATTCTGTTGGCATCTGAAATTTTGCTAGAATGTTTACAACTCTACAAATCTTAGAAACCTAAAAGGGACACAGGCTTTAACTTCTTGCACATTTACTGCTCATAAAAGATACGGCATTTACTTAAGTCTTGCAGAAACTGTTCTTGTCCTTCAAAGATCATCAGTATCTAGGAAAAAAATCTTGATTAAATAATAGATGCTCTGTCAATTTGTTTTCTTTAGTATGTTTAAAATGCTATGAACTAGCTTGTTAAAGTGATAATATTTTGTTACAAAATTGACAAGAATATGTAGAATAAAAAGGAATTCTAGGCATTTGTTCTTGGCTGTTTGTTTTTCTTCTTTATTTCAGACATCTAATGATGTTCTTTCTTTAGTAGGGTGGAAAAAACCCCAAACACAAAAAATAACCAAAACCAGTTCAAGCATCCTCTTTCCAAGTCTCCTTTCCATCCAAGCTTTTCAGTGACCTCTTCTTGAAAAAACAGCATTTCAGCTTTCATTTAACTTTATTTCTTAACATATCTGCCTAGAGCTTTTAGCCATCCCACCAAATAGTGACAAATGAAATGTTGTTCATGTTGGTGTTTTGGGTGTTTTTTTGATGGATACACCGCCAGAAACAGGTATGATCTAATTCATTTGACACAGACAAACTGGCGACACAGCCTTTGGTGACATTCAAACACGGAACCATGAAAGGGGCAGTGCCTTAGTCCGCTACCAATTTCCACAGCATTTATCACACGTAGGTGTAATGGCATTCAAAGGCACAGGGTGGCATGCAGCAAAACTATTGCTGCTTTTTGAATTTCAGGTATATGAATTCTGCTAACCAAGTCTTGCATTTAAATTACCTCCCAAGTTTAGAGTTGAATTAATTTATACATACACACAATCTGTGCTCACATTCACTTAATCTCTGCATTCCTGCTAATCAACTAGTCTGTGAACCTAACCTTGAGCATGTTGTTTCTAAGGCATTTGATCATTCTGGATTACTGATGTATGCCTCTTGTTTCATACCAGTCATTTTAATCCCATCCATTACTTTTATATGTATTTCTGTAAAGCTCTCATTAGTTAACAAAGAGTTTAGTTTTGAATCTACTGGAACTAAATTTGGGGGAGAAAAAAACACAAGAGAGAAAGTATTTCTCAGTTACAGCTACAATTCAGCAGTAGAAGAGATTTTAAAATCATCATTCTCATGAAAGCCGTGAAATTAAAAACAAAGACACTTTGGTTGGAACCTCTTTTGTCACCAATACGTGATTTTTCTTTGTCTCCAACATTCTGATGACATATACAGCCTTGAAGAAAATTTTACTTAGAGATATGACTACATGTTTTTCTCTTGAAGAAGGATATTGCAGTTTCTATGTAGTGCAGAGAGCAAAGTCACTCTAAAACACTTGATATTAAAACATGCTGATTTAATACTGAAATGATTTAGTCCAAACCAAACTTATTTAGCAGAGTTCAAACACTACCAACTAAACTGGTTTTCTACAGAACAGTTATCCAAGGGAAAGTCTCTACTTATGACTAAAAAAGCCTAATTTTTCAAGGCAATAACAAGATACTACACAGTAACAACAAAAAAAAGAAAGTATTATGCTTTTGTGGGAAAGACAAAAGTGCAGAAAAGAAAAACCTGGAAGTGTTCTTTTACTGTATGAAACAGTGAATATATTTAGTGAGTTTTTTTCTGCACAGTCTTTTTCTGCACAAGTATTTCTTTAATCTAATTTTATGTACTTCCCACAGCATGGTTGCTGCAGCTCCCTAAGGAGTAAGAGCATTTCTGGATGCTTCTGAATGTGCAAAGCCCCTTTCCTGTGTGGCTCCTCCATCCACCCCATATACCTGGCCTCATTCAAATGGTGCCCTGCACTCTGCTTTCTTGGCAGTTCTTCTCTGTTTATTCAGTCCTTGCAGCCCAGTGGGCACCCATTTCATGCAGAGTTTCCTTTGGATAACAGTTCCAAATGCTGGCTACTACTTAGAAAGCACTATCATTGCTTAACACCAACATCCCTCCAGGCTAGTAAAAGAAAGAGGTTGTGATTTTCATCTTCATATAATTACCTTTTTAGTCTCTAAGGATTAAATAACAGGCATGGGGGTACTTAACATTTACCTTCTTGGGAGAACTTTCATTCAAAGGAAATGCTGCTCTTGTTCATGGCTGAAAGACCCTGGGTGAAACCTAAGTGTCAAACCAACTTTAATATGTTGAGATTTGCATTTCGTTTAGGTTAACCTTTGAGAGAGAGGACTCCTCTTTTCCTTCTAGAGCACAATGCATGTTTATGACACAAGAAAATCAGTGTTACTACTGCCATTCATTTAAGTCAGATATCCCTGGACCAACTCCTAGTATATTCTAAAAAAATATGCCACATAGTCTCAAACTGATACTGTTTGTTTCTGGGAATATGGTTAGCTTAGTCCTGTTCAGTAACAGATGAGATAGCAGTCGGACTGGAGTCGGATTCTCCTGGAAACAAGACTTCGGCAATCAGGTGGTTTATGGGCCCTCTCATCCACTCCAGGTTCCCCTCAAAGCAATTTGGCTTTTCAACTCACTAGCTGATTCTGATCCAACTTGAGAGAGAGGAGAATTGACTAAAAATTTTGCCTTCTGACATATTTAACGAAAATAAATGACCTGGCAGAGGAAAGAAATTATGTGCAAAGTTTGTGCCAAAGAAAGGTGCCACATGTGACACAGCTCTTGCTCTGCATCAGAAATCCATGGAAGAGGAACCTGCAATATGCCACAGCAGAAGAAAAAGCATCAGAATGAGCTCTGATCATCTTAAGGCACCAAAACAGAAAACAAACATAATGCCATGTTTTATTCATTTTGTTGCTTAAGGGGCTACCTGTTCATTAAAATCACATTGAGGGGAAGCTGTGTGAGGAGCAGCTGAGGTCACTTGGTCTCCTCAGCCTGAAGAAGAGGAGACTGAGGGGAGACCTCATTACAACTTCCTCGTGTGGGGAAGAGAAGGGGCGGGCACTGATCTCTTCTCTGTGGTGAGCAGGGACAGGACCTGAGGGAATGGCCTGAAGTTGTGTCAGGGGAGGTTTAGGCTGGATATTAGAAAAAGGTTCTTCACCCAAATGGTGGCTGGGCACTGAACAGGCTCCCCAGGGAAGTGGTCACAGCCCCAAGCCTGGCAGAGTCCAAGAAGCATTTGGACAATTCTCTCAGGTACATGGTGTGACTCCTGGGGATGGTCCTGTACAGGGCCAGGAGTTGGACTTTGATGATCCTTGTGGGTCCCTTCCACCTCAGCTTATTCTGTGTTTCTGCAATTCTCCGCTCATCCGGTATCTTCTGCATTTTTGAACTGCTAAATTTATACTCAAAGAACAGGACTTGGAGAAGAGAGCAACCAATATTGTCTTGGAATCAGTCAGTGAACATGAAGTAAGGTTGTGGCTGCCAAATACCTTTGCAAAACATGAGGCAATAACTCCTTTTCACTTAACATAGAGGTCACAGCAGAAACACCCTTTTGCCAAAGAGCAGGTTCCCCATCATGCCTGTGTCCAGCCAAGCCCAGCAAGAGGGTTTGCTCTGCATTTGTCTGGCACTTCCAGGAACTTCA
Source organism: Oriolus oriolus (assembly GCA_013400235.1). Taxonomy (NCBI): domain Eukaryota; kingdom Metazoa; phylum Chordata; class Aves; order Passeriformes; family Corvidae; genus Oriolus; species Oriolus oriolus. Next base: position 55,693 of record VXBT01011952.1, read on the forward strand.
GTAGCCTTAACAATTCTCTTCCACAGAATTTCAATATATTATTGCTTGTTACAAAAATTAACCTGTGCAGTCCATGTGCTAGCCCAGAACCATAAATGGTGATGCCCAGCACTAGCTTCTAACCTCATCTTTAAAAAATGTGAGACCTTGAGCTGTTAGCTGTCATTGCTCCCCAGTTCCCCAACATATGTGGACCATCAGGAAGTGTCAGGAGGAAAAACGGAAGAGTCATATTGCAGAGTATCAGCTACCTATTTTTTTTTTTTTACTCTGAAACCTTGGGTAGCAGGTTATCAAGGAGATCCCAGCAACTCCACAGCAAACATTCCTCACAGACCAAACTTAGAAGCTATGGAAATGGTTTGGGTCAATTGGTTTCCAGCATGTTGAATATTTTTATTTCAAACAAAACATTTAGATGTTTATTTAAACTACAAGATATTCAAGACCTGGAGTGGACATATAAATTCCCAGAGAAATTAAAAAAAAAAAAAATCCATTTTTTTCCAATTCTAATTGAATCAGGAGAATTATTCAGTGGAGAATCTTTTCTAAATTATGCAATTTTGAAAAAGTCTATGGGAATGTGGTAGGATCTCCAAAGCTCCAGCTACAAAATTCATGGATTTTTCTGCTCAGTGGGTTTCCCTTCAGCTTGCCTCCAGAGAGGGCCACTAAGGAAATACAGAAGACAAATGCCAAACTAAAAGCACAGGGACCTGAGGAGGCAGACAGACAGCAGGACAGATTGGTGGGCAGGAGTGTGAAGCAAAGTGGTACGGAGTCATCACCCATCTGTGTTCCTTGCAACTACAACTGCAGGATGATCAACAGGTTCCTGTCGCACTTCCTTGTGGTTTCCCTCTAGAAACAACTATCAGCTGAGATCAGTAAGGTTAGGAACAGCAGAAACTGCCAAACACACACACTATTTTCCCGGAACTCAGTGCTGAATGACACTTGATTGGTACTTCCTAGCATAACATAAAAAAATGCTATAGTTTTTAGGCTATTTTCCTGATCTAAGAAATCCTCATGGTTACAGCAGCACCTGCCAGGAAAACATAGGCACATTTAAGGGCATATTTTTTCTATGAATTTTTTTTTTTTTTTTGGTATCAAGAGCATAGCTTCAAAAAGCTCCTTCATACTTAAAACTGTGACTACTTTAAATGAATCATAAAAGTTAGTGGTTGTTGCACTGGATTCTCAAGCTGTTATTTTATGCCTCAAGCCAAATTTAAAAGAAGAAACACCAGTGTGTAACATCAACTTGTCTTCAATTACTGGCTTGCTTCATTTGCATTCTCTCAACCAGGAGTTGTGAAATGTTAAACAAGCTGAAGAATATTTCTAACTTGCAGAAACTTTGCTTTGAATTATCCACTGGTTAGTAGCATAATAAAAGAGTTTCTTTATCTTAAAAGTATTTCAGGCCCAGATAAAAATAAAAAGGTTAAAACACTACATCTTACTACTAAACACCAAAGTACTACTACACGCATTATTTATCAGTCCAAACATTTTGTAAATTAATATGAAGTCCACAAATGCTGCATTTGATGCCTGAACTGCTCATTTTGATTAGAGGTCCTTAAAAAAATATCAAGGTAGAAAAATTGTAAGTAAAGATGAAGAAATACATATGAAGGGAGTCACTCACCTTTCTTTAATGTGTGCTGGGGGATAAAATACACTTCTGAAATATTACTTACTGCAAGACTTCAGGTAAAAGGAAGCAAAAACTGTAAGGTTTGCCCAAAGAGGTGGTAGATGTCCCATCCCTGGAAACATTCAAGGCCAGGTTCTCTGAGCAACTTGATCTAGGTGAAGATGTCCCTGCTCATTGCATTGGATCTTTAAAGGCTCCTTCCAACCTGAACTATTCTAAGATGCTGTGATTCTATATGAAGGACAAATATCTCCTTTTAGTTGGATTCTTCTGAAATGCCTGCATCTCTAGTGGGACAAAAGGAGAAGCCTGGAACAGCTAGTACAATGAGGCTGCAGCTAGATCATTGAAAGTTTTCAAGTGTTAATCATTCCACAGTACAGAGCCATGTTTGCAGTCCTGAGGGATAAGACCTGGGCCCTTGATAACTGCAAAGACCAAAGTGAGTCTCCTCAGTGCATGTCCTGTGCAAGCCCGGTTACGTGCTGCAGCCAGCAGGCTGCAGTTATTAGCTCTGCAACAGGGCAGTGCTGCATGGTCCCTGGCTCTTTACAGCAGAAGCCCTGGAAAACACTAAGATTTGAACTGAAAGTCTTACTAAAGACACAGAGTCTGAGTAAGAAAGGGTGAAGAACATATTTACACATACAACTTCTATGCTTTTAAGGCAGAGCACCCTTACTCGCCAAGTTTCAGAAGCCAGCCCAGAAAGACTCACCAACTTTTTCACAATTATTTGTCTTTCTGGAGGGGTAGAAGCAAGTGATTAAAAGTTAAAGCTTGCCAAACTCTATTAGCAGCTTCTCATACTTTTAACCAGTATTCAGCAGAACTTACACCCTTTCTCTCCACCCTTTCCTTCTGCTCCCCAACTCTACTTTGTACTTGTAATACTGAATTGTGCTTCTTAGAGCACCAAGCAGAAGGAAGAAACTCATCTCAGAGTATTAGCCTCCCCTCTGTGAATTCCTTATGAAAAATGCAACAAGAAGTCTCTAGTGGGAGTCTCACCTCTTTTCCACATTTTGGTCATCTGCAGAGAAAAGGGGGGAAGTGAAAGAGAGAGAATGGCTGGTTGGGAATTTTTACCAAATATTTTTCCTGAAAAAAACATGCTAATTCACAAGTATCCAAACTTTCATCAAAGGAAATGATTGATTTTACTTCTGCTTCACAGGAATGTTGAGAAGTCTGAAAAGCACTTTGATTTCAGGTGAGAAAGTCTTCTTACTGAAGTTAAGCTCAGTATACTAAAAAAAGCATGATGGGGCTAAGCTAAAGCACAGTGTTTATCTAAGACATATTTTTACGTTTGATTTAGAAAAGAGGGAATACTAACTCTTTGCTGCAGTTTGGGATGCAATTTTTTAAATCCCACATTTTCACAAGACAAAGAATATTCTCTACCAGCTCTGTCTGTCAACCACCCTTTCTACACCATGGTCTGTGAAGTTTTGGGTATGCCTACACTGCTAAAGGCAAGGTGGCCAGGAAGAGTCTTGTGGACCACACTCACTCCTGGACACTTCAGCTGTTCAGCCTCCAGCTCTGTTTTGCTCTTTGTCTTCAGGGACAGTTTGCTCCTAGAGCCCCTCATGTTTGGGGAAAAGGACACCAGATGGATGAAGTGGCCACAGAACTGGTTCACATGCTACCTAACAGTAGGTCATAAAACATGGGATTTAAGCATGTTTTGTGCTATTAAAAAAACACCATTATGATGGGCTGCAACAGTTTTCCCATTCTTTTGGATAGTTTGGACAAAAACCCCAAGCAATATGTGTAAGGACTATCACTTGATGCCCAGAAGAGATCCATGGCCAAGTACAAGACAGGATAGATGCAGCCTGTCAGTTCTGGTGCAAGTTAGCCCTCAGTGATGTGGAAACAGGAAAGCTGACATCATTTCACCTCCAGATCAGGAGCTGCTACTTTAACAACATGTTTATACATAAATACACATATACTATTCGTACAAAAGCTCTAGAGTCCACCTAAATGCGGGTCTGCAATTTGGTGGAACTGATTCACTTGGTGGTGCTTCTGTACACACTTGGCATGAGGAATAACCCAGCAGATACATTAAATGACAGCGAAACGTGCTCACACTGCACTGGCACACCTATCCAGTGCATGGCTGCTGGGTCAAAAGGAAAACATCACAGAAAGGAAGGGAAAACTTAAAAGCATGGGAGAAATGTCAAAATTTTGAAAGCTACAGAGCAAGGGGTTCATTCACATCAATATTAGTTTTTAAAAACTACGGTGCATGGGTTTTGGAATGATATTTTTATAAAAATTATCTCTCGAATTTTTAAAAATAAACCAATAAATACGCCAGCAATTTCCCCAAATTTCAGCTTTGGCTTTATTTTTCTGTCTCTGCATCTCCAATGTCACTTCATTTTTCTTCCATTAGAAATTCAAGATGCTGTCTATGTTATTTACTGGAATTTTAGGGAATGCATTTAATGTTATTATCTACTTAATTGGACTATAAAATGTATTATAAATACAAGAAATTGAATAATCTAGTCAACAATTTAAAACAATTTTGCGATATGTGTATATTAAATGGAATCTTTTTAATTTTAAGTTAAGATTTTACAGAAAAAAAAAAATCACATGCAAAGGATTTTTAGTAAGGGAAATAAACAAGACTCCAAAGATCCTCTATTAAAAAAATACATAAATGAAGATTGACAGCAAGGAAAAAGCCCAACTTACCGTAACTGTGAAAACATAGTGAACCCAACCCAGCATTCACATCACTACAGACTAGACTGACTAGCCAGATTTGAAGTGACTACCAGAACACCAGCAGGCCAGCAGCTTATGAGCACCAAAAAGCAAGCCTGGTTTCACATATGGCCACACCTTGGTAGACATTTACTTTGCCACCTAGAGCAAATCATGCCTGCACTCAGCCACCTCTCAAACGAAGCCAAGAAAACTGGGGCAGACCTCCAAAAACAAATCTAAAGAGGACCAAAACTAGATTCTGGGTTTCTTTAAAAAAATGCATAATAAATTGATTTTTTTTTTCCCCTATGCCTTTAAATCCTACACACTTCTGTTAGGAGACTATATTTTTAATAAATGGATGAATGTGATTTTGTGCTTTGGGAATTGACAGATTTCTTTTATTTCAAGGAAACAAATACTATACACTATGGCACTTAATTTCTCCCTAAATTACTACCCTAAATTACTCTGTTATTTACACACAAGCAATTAAGCACTTAATCATGTTTGATGCAGCTAAAAATCATCTCTTCAACAGAATCTTAGTCTTCAAATGTAAATAAACCTTTTCGGGATACTTTTCCATTTTAGTAAGACAATTACAGTCAAACTGCTTTCCTCTCCTAGTGACAAACTCAAACCCAATTTTTAGGAGCCAAAAATTAGCAGCACTGAATAATTCCTGGAAGAAGCTGCTGGTTTCGGTCCTGTTTTCAATCAGCACCATGCACCCAACTGCAGTACCACTAATCAACACACTTTTTAGTAGGCTGGTCATGCAAACCAGACTACACAAGCTACAGAAACAAAACTCACTTTCAACAGCAATGTCCCAGGACAAGGCTACAGAAAATAGAAATTTGTGGAATTTAATGACCATGCTGGTTCTACATAACTGCTCCAAGGTTATACAGGACAATGAAATTTCCAGGAATGTCCATCTGGCATATTTCATATGTATCAAAGTTATAATTACTCAACTGAAAAAAAAACCCACAAAAAGAAAACAGGAATTTAAAAAAAAGCAGCAGAATCTCATAATTATGAAGTTAATCTGAACAAATACAATCATAATTCAAGCTTAAACGGCACTAACTGTTTTTCCAAACAATTTTTAAACTCTTCCTTATATTTCTGCATTTTGTATGCCTGGAAAGTTGCACAAAACATGTTGCTTCAGGGCTGCACCTAATTACATTGGGCATCCAGAAATAGGTGCATCTGACTCAGAATTTCTGCATGCCTTGCCAACCAATCAAACCATAAGAAATGCAAACTATGCTTAAATTAAGCAATAAAACACTGCAAGTTGCAAGTTGTAACATATTAGCATACACCACACTGCAAGGAAGAACTCCTCAATAGGAAACAGGTTCAAAGTATATCTGTACCCAGTTACGCTGAGAGCATCTTCACAAGTGTGACCTTACACAACTTGAGTCACACGACCAACTACTCCAGAGTGAATATTACAGAACAGGATTAAACATCAAATGAGGGTAAGTGCACTAAACCAGCAATATCTTTAATTACCAGCTGTTAACTATCACCTTTTTAAACCTTTATAAATGCAAGGGCTTTTCATTTGATGATCATACCTCTCTGTAGACAATCTTCCAGACAGATTTAATTTCTTTGATGACAAACATAGAACTGGTACAAAACCAGACTTAAGTAGCCCCTCATGCTGAGAATTTGCCATTTACCTTAAGCTAAAATGATGAGCTCAGGCACTGTATTTTGCAGTGGTTGAGGGCAGGTGGGAAATGGACCAAAGAGATGACCACAAAAACCCCATGCTTGTCTGGGACTGTTCACTCAGAAACATCTCGAAGACAGCAGGTGCAGCTGAGCTGTTTTATTTTACTCTTTCACAATACTATGCAGGCAAGTTATGTAAATCAACTGGGCCAAATATGGTCCCAGAGCTTTCAAAAGAAAATATATTTCAACACGAGAATGTTACAGTATTTATTTTCATGCCTCAAGGGTGTTACTAATAATTAGCAATCTACACAAAATTGCTAGAAAATGCACAAAGCAAACCAGTTGATTAATCCTCAGATATTTTCAGCTTAAAAGCTAAAAATTAATCATAATCATTACAGAATGGTCTGAGAACTATAAAGCAATTACAGTCATTGATAACCACTGCATACACAGGCAATGATATCAGCAATTAAAGGAGAGACCAGTAAGTGATCCATGCCAATTTTGAGAACTTTCCACTAACAGCTGCTGTTCCATAGCAGTCCTGTCATTTGACTAACTTGTTAAGGTCATTTCTAAATGGGAAGTGATAAGTCTTAAGTTGGAGTTGCAAGGAGTTCTTTTAAGTTGACAGCTACGAGTCAAGCAATGTGGCAATAAATTCCAAGCAATGCAGCAACTTAACATCAACAGCTTTATATTAATACACGTGGGTTTTTAGATTGATAATATAAAGAACAGTCTTCATCTATGTTCATTGTGGAACAAACTCTGCTATTAAACACTGCTTTGCACAAAGCCTGCAAACATAATATACAATCAGCTATCAAACTGAAATACATTTAAGAGCTATTTGAACAACTGAAGTATTTCCTATTCATTTTACATTAGAAACATATCCATATGTCCATGCCTGCAAAAGAACAATCATTTTCAGAAATGAATAAAACTGTATGTAGCAAAATAGGTTATTTTGTACCATATAATTTTCCACACTCTACGGGTACTTTTGCAACAGCATTTCAATGGCTACTTTTCAAGACAAAGTATTTTGCCCCTTACAGCCTCTTTTACTCATTGCAAATGATTAAGGCAAAAACGTAAAAACATTGTCTACAGCGCACTGTGATACACTGCAGCTGCAGGTGATTTACCATATAATACACCACAGTTCACACTGCACAAGCAGTCACTCGCGAGGCTGCACGACACAAGATGACGTGGAGCTGATAGAAACCTGCACAATTTTTAGAAAAATGACACAGCACTCTTAGAAAATTCAAGAATAAGAAGATAAAGCATCCTATTACTTTACAGGCATTTTGCTTGAGTAAGAGCTTCTGGATTGAGCCTGGAATTAACGGCTAATAAACAGCTTTAGGATTTGGCCTGCCATTTGTACCTGCTAAAGACTTCTTTATCCAAAAGTACTAGTGTTTGACTCAACAAAATATAAATCATGCTCTCTGCTTTTATTAATGGGGACAGCAATGTATGTCAGCGCTTTTATATATACATATATTTATTTATAAATATCTACACACTTGAATGCATCAGAGAGTTTTCTGAAAGCCAAACCAGTGTGAGGCAAATGCCAGGATGGTGCTGAAACTTCAAAGGAAATAAACCATGGTGCTAAAAGCTGTGCTCTTTTCACCCTCAGAAACATCCACAGGATCCTCTTACAAGGGTGACCATCAGGAAGCCTTTAGGTTCCAGTTCCTTCATCCTCTGAGGGACAACTTGAGTTAATCAGAGAGCGCAGAGGTAAGAAAAGATCATTAGTCCCTTAGGAAACCAACTGGGCACAAGCAAAAGAAGAAAAAATTTACTGGCAGAGTAGCTAAAAAGCCACTCAAATTGAAGTCTTATGCCTTAATTTTGAGTGGTATAATTAGAAAACACCTATATACTCAAAGAAGAAAAATAATCTTTTTTTCACTTTTTCATTGGAAAAAGAATTTAGAAACACTTCAGACTCAAAAGCTTGACATGACTCTCCATATGAAGAAAAACAAAAGAAAAACCCAGTGGGTTTTTGTTGGTTTTTGTGGGGGTTTTGTTTGTTTGTTTGGTTGGTTTGGTTTTTTGGTGGTTTTTAGGGGGGTTTTTTGGGAGTTTTTTGTGATTTTGGTTTTCTTTTTTCCCCTCTTGCCAGGATACAAGAGCTGGTAGTCTTATTTGCTATGTCTTTGGGGAAGACAAAGGTGTGTTTTAATGAACACAATGTATTGAATGATTCAGTGCAGAACTGGAACAGCAAGAACAGTAGACTCAGCCTATCTAGACACCTACCTACCTTGATATAAATCAATTTTAAACACCTGTCATCAAGAGGTTAGTTTGTAAGACAGAAAAAGTATTTAAGACATTTAGTTGCAAAGATCTGGATTGCTGTTTCACCCAAGGTCATGAGCAAAAATATTCTTTTTCACTCCTGTTTTTGAAGAATTTGCACAAAATTTATACACAGTTTTAGAGGTTTGATCACAGCAATATGATCACTTGCAATTAATTAAACTATCTCAAGAGCACTAGGTCCATCCTTGTGCCATACTAGAGACTGCAAAAGTATACAGATGCAGAAGTGTGTTTTGGTAGAAGCATCTTCCTAAAAACATATCTGAAATGGAACAAACTACTCCAGTTCATGCATACCTTCCTCAAAGATTGTCAAGCCCTAGGATTTTGACAGCAACCCGTTTCAAAGAACCCATGAGACTGATTTCAGGATGTTCTTCCATGGTATCCCATTGACTGTTTTCCCCATATTCTTACCAGTCTCTATCAGCAACTTCATTTGGCTGGTTTTTTAGCTGCCAACCTCAGAGAAAATTGTAAAACTAGGTGTATCTTTATTAATTCATCTGCATCCTAGTTCCCCTGCCACATACTGAGAAGCTGTGTTGCCATTCTGCTTGTTCTTCCACCAGACATCCATTTCTCTAACTCAGTACCTTCAGACAAAGACAAATAATGCAAGAAGGAGTCTCTCATCAACCATGTGATAATTAATCTTCATAAAATTGTTAAACAGTGAAATTCCCAGCTCACGCAACAGTTCAGCATCTGCCAAAAGAAGTGTCACTTTCAAAATGTGACTGGAAAAAAACACATCATAAGTTTAGTTACAGGTTTACTGAAGTTAGGTTTAGTTGCAGTAAGTTAGAAATGCACTCATGTTAGTCTGCTGCTGTCGAGTAGTTTATTGGTATATGAAAAGCACTTTTATCGTATGCTGCTGAGGCTGTCTGACCCAGCAAAAAGGAGCAGTTCCATTTGTTGTTTCCTTCCACTTAATGAATCATGCAAAGCTGACTGTCTGGTTTTGTTATTCACTTACAAATGTAATTTTAGAAGTTAACTAGCCAGATACTCCTAATAGCTATTGAAAGTGAAGAGAAATAACCTTCTCCCCAGGCAAGGAGAGAGCAGTAAGAGGAGCTGCTGAGGAGCAAGAGTTGTACAGCCACAGGGATGAGCACACAGAGCATACTGCTGAGTCCAGACAGAAGGAGGCTGCAAGAACCGAAATATTAAGAGTTTGTACAATAATTTGAGCTGTGGTGACAGATAGGTCATACCTTTGAGATATTAGGTAGACAGAAATCATGTTAGGAATTAAAAAGGTCCATCTCAACAATGATGTCTGGGTTACCATCCTGAATAAAAGGCAGTGACAACTCTTGTCTGCAGTGATTTAGAAAAATGCAGGATTATTTAAATACTTCGATTATTTAATCGTGAACTTGTACATTCTGCATTTGTTACATGAAAGAAATCTGCAGATCAGTAAACGACATCCTCCAGAATGGTACCTTTATGTGCCATCATTTTCACAAGGTGTTCTAAGTTTTCCAGTGTTCTTCATTAATTCCTGTTTTTAATCAAGTTAACATGCTAATGAGTTTTTAGAACATGTAACCAGCAATCCCCAGGGCTAGACTGCAAGATAACAATTCTATTCTCCTGCCAGCAAACAGTATGAACTGCATGTGTTAGTGATTTGTTGCCGCCACCTGCACACCCTCTAGAGGTAGGGAAGGCAGCCCTCAGTTTGAAATTAATCCATAGATCCATACTTGGAACAGCATAACCTGCCAAGGTCACATATCCATTGCAGAATGCCTCACGTTTAAAGACAAGGCCGAAAGACAGAACTTTATTACTGAGCCATCTCAAAATACTGACTACAGCAGATACCCTGTGGGGTCGTAAGACATGACTCTGTGATACATGCTGGACCGTGAAGCCAGTCACTGGTTCCCTGCAGGATGCTAAATATAGATTGGGAGATGAATGGGCCTCTCTAATATACGGATCCCATTTCCAAAACCAAAATTCACTTCAGATCTCTTGACTGACTCTTCTGTAAATTACTTCAAAATCTTTACAACTGTTCACATTTTCAGCCAGAATCGTTTTCATTGAAGTCTTACTTCATAGACATGTAGCTCTTTTATACTTAAGACAGAGAAGAATACAATTTTGTCATGGATTAATAAGTCTGAAGAACACAATCAAAATTTCATAAAATATTTCTTAAATAACTGAGCACTCTGCTATTAAATTCTATCTTCCAGATACAGATCATATCTGAAATGTCGCTGTTTTATCTTAACATATCTGAGTTTTCAGTCACTATCCATTATATTATTTATTATTTAACTCCTACAGCTGGTGATAAAGGCAAGCCAAAAAAATGCCATAACCTTTCATTGTGGTGAGATAATTTACAGATATGGGCATATGAAAAAATCCTGGAGAGCAAAATCATACAAAGGATTTTTCCAAGTAAATACTTCTCTTCTGACACTTACTGGTATTGTGCTCAGTTTGATACAGCTACCTCAGCTCCAGCTTTCCCATTCATGAACAGCAGCAATAACATTTAATCCAATATTATTATACTTTTAGATTTTTTTTTTTAAATTTCATGAGTATTATTAACTCAGTAATGGTTTCAAGGAAAAATTCCCTAGACTGAATCCCTTTCTGCAGAAAAAGTCCCTGAGGACTGCATTTCTCACTGAGTTTCTGGATACTGGAGGGGATTTCAGATGCATCTCCCCAGGTTTTCCTCCAAGTGTAGATGTAGCCATGCTGGAGGTCAGAGACTGGACTGCATCTTGCTGTCCAGCTGCAGCCCTTCCCATGAAATGACCTGTAAGAGCAGCTAAAAAGTGACCTAAGCTCCAGAAAAGGGTGGACCCAGATGGGAATGAGCTAGCTGAGGCTCAGCTTCAGCAAGATTTACATGAATATTTACCAAAGGAAAAGCAATCAGGAACACAATCAGGTAATGAACAAAACTTTCGTGTTGTGATATTACTGATTATTTCCTCAGATCTGCATACAGGGTCAAGACCTCGATGGAAGAAAAATGTAAAGGTCAATACCAGGTTTTATTTACACATCAGTCCAGTAAATTGACTCATACTATTGCTTCAGCTTTCTCTCTAAAGAAAACAGGTAAAAGGGGGGGGGCGGGGGGGGGGATATTAAAAACATATTATTAATAGAAGACAAACACATTTCTAACCTGAAAGTAATATATAGTATCAGTCAAGTACTGCTATAGTCAAGCAGACATTCATAAATTCTCCTTTCCCTCAATGATTGTGTTCCTACCCAGGTAAGTTCTTCTGCCTCTGCAATGCCACAAATGCTCTCACCATAACCCTCCCCATGTAACATCTCCAAATAGCAAAATCCCATGCAGACTGCCCACACATAATATAAGAGCATTGAAGATTTCAGGTTAGGTCTTCCTCTCTCCCTAGAAGAATTTCTCAAGTATAATTCCAGAAGCTTTATAAAATCTAATTCATATGGGTTTTTGAAATCATTCCTGAATTCCTGATAGACCTTTTATCAATGCTCAGTTTGATGGTTTCTAGTAATTACTCTGTATATGCCTAAATCTAATAACACCACTGAAAAGTATGTCTACAAGCATTTTCAGGATGAAAATCAAAATTCCTTCCAAAGAATATTTGTAATTCAGGACCATCTCATTGTCTCATTGTAGCCAACAATAACCTCTCAACTCCAATACCCCACCCAGCAAACAGATTATTTGCAAAGAAAAATCACAAGTTTAGTCAGCAGTCAGTGTGACCTTTGAGGAGGGATAACTCCCTTCCAGACAGTACCTCCAACCAACAAATGAAATCTCTTGTTTCTATGCTTAAGGGGAAAGAAATACATCTGCTTGAGCAAATTGTATTATATAAAAATTTACAGCACCCCAGACATTAGCAAAGCTGTTCATCTTTTATTCTAAATTCTGCTTCATCTTCAGGCTGCAAATGCAGTTGGGACATATCAAAGAGAGGAACATGCACAGATTCAACAACTAGAAGCTGAATAAATCACTTGAGAGCATGCATACTTACTGCAACTAACCACAGCTGCACCCGAAGTGTAATGCAACCTCCTCAAAGAAGCAACATCTTATTAACATTTCTAGTGAAAACAAGTAGGTGTGGCCAAAGGCATGAGAAAAGGATGTTGAAGCAAGGTGGGGGTTGGTCTCTTCTTCCAGGTAGCAAGCAACAGGACAAGAGGAAGTGGCCTCAAGATGTGCCAGGAGAGGTTTAGATGAGATATTAGGAGAAAAAGTCTTCACAGAAAGGATTGCCAAGCATTGGAACAGGCTGCTCAGGGAAGCTGTTGAGTTCCCATCCCTAGAAGTATTTAAAGGACCTGTGGTAGATATGGAACTCAGTGACATGGTTTTGTGGTGGGCTTGGCAGTTTTAGACTTACAGTTGGACTCTGTATTCTTAAATGCCTTTTCCAGCCTAAATGATTCTATGATTCTACGCCTCTCAATTCTCGTAACTACATTCAGAAGAGTCTGAGGGACAGGTCTAAGAACAACCCCTCTCGCTACCAGCACAGGCTCTTCCTTCCTCCCTCCCTGTTGCACAGATATGTGCAGATATGTGCAACTAGCTCGTTCACACACAGCTTTACATTTCCTGCCATCTATACAGACCCTTCTGAACAGGGCTGCAAAGAGCAAGACTGTGCTCCTTCCTGTGGCAATGATTCTTCTGGTGCATGTGAATAAACCTGACTGTACAGACAAGTATCAACTGCAGACAGATGTAAACAGAAAAAGAGACTTCTTTCCTCCTCAAGAATTTAGAGACTTCTTCTGACCTCAGTCAGCAAAACCTTCTCAGTTGAAAAAGGGTTTTTCAAGCTGATGAATTTGCTGTGTGATTTTCTGGAAACATGGCAAGTCCTCTTCTCCAGTGCTGGGCCACCTGATGGGAAGAGGACATCATCTGCTCACCAGCCTGGCAGTAGTGTGGACATCACACCAGCCTCATCATGCCAGCTTCGACTGAGCCATCACCTGTCATTTCTCCTATGACAGGTAAGTTTCACCATTAAAAAGACGCACTTACTGATACAGACTTTTCTCACAGAGAGAATGACTCACATTTTCAAACTCACTGCCAAGGATCAGTGGCCCTCCATCCCCACTACCTACAGAAATGCATCCAAAACTATATTTCATCTTAATTTTCCCACAGAAGACCCTCTCAAGTATGTCAAGACTCTTAAGCATATTCAGAAAGGCCCCAGTAGTAAATTTTAAGTTTAAGTGCACTCCTGTCATGAGAGCTTCGAAGGGAAAGATTTGTGCATTTACTTCTAATGCATAATTCTCAGATACCATGGTTCCATGGATGAGCTTAGGCCACATAAAGCAATTAAATTTAATGCCCTAGGAGAAGTTAGATGCTATTTCTGACTGAATGACCTCAAGAGTGTGTGCAAGTGTTCTAATCTCTGACACAAGTGAAATAGGAGGTATCTGAATGTGTTCGGTAGTATTTTTTTTTTCTCAAAGCATAAAGATTTTATTCTCTTGGTTTGGTCATATTTGACTCCTGGCACCAGTCTGTTCTTTCCATATGATATCAGGTATGACTACAATAAAAGAATTAAAAATCTACAGAAATCTCAAAAGCCATTAATATGTTTGCTTGGTCAAACTATGGAGTCTCAAAGCAAGAAGGAAGCCAAGACAAACAGGAATATATTGCTTAAATCAAGACGTGGGCAGGTACTGAACTTCCTTTCGTCATTATTTCTAATCAGTTTAAGAGCATGATTCATTTATTAAACTTCATTCTATACAAGTGGGAAGAAAAAAGTGAATTACCCATTGAATGCACAATAGATTAATGAAAGGAAGCTTGCAGGTACTTCAGGCCTTTGAAAATTATTCACTCCCCAAGAAAATGCTTAGAGACATATTTATGTCCATCTCTGTTAAGGAAAACACACAAATTTATGTTTGAAGATTTTCTTGGTGAAGTCCAAACAGAAAATTTCAGATACATCTGGCTGGAGGACTGTGTCCACCTTTGAATCACTGGGCCAATCTGTATATATTAAGAAAACATCACACAGTCTTTCAAGCAGGAGACACTGTCTGAGACTACACTTCAGTGCCCCAAATGATGAACGTTTTGCTGAGCTTCCTGTAACGCAATTACACTGCAACTCAGATAGCTATCACAAGATGAATCTAATGCTCAGCAGAAAATTGAAAATATTTCTTGATTAGGTGCAGCTGACCTATAAGACAGCCTTTGAACTTTTAATGAATGTCTTTAAAGGAAGGGGGGTTTTGTGCATGAAAGGGCAACTCCTTAAAATTATCTTGCAATTGATAAACTGTACAGTTCATGAATTTTCTACCTTAACTGACCTGTGGTAGCAGTCCCTTGGGTAATCTACATCTGCTCTCTTACAGGAAATCTGAAAACCAACTTACAAAAAGAAATAAAAAATCTTGCAGAGAAAATGAGGAGAAAAAAACCTGCACATTTCCCCAAACTCAGTATATTCTATATAACACACATTTACAAGTGATTGTCAATGCACCAGCATTAATTAAAAAATCCAAGAATGCATGCCATATTGTATTAATGGCTTGAGTGTTAATGTTAATGCAAAAAAGCAACATTTATTGTGAAATAAACATCTGCCTCATTAGGAATAACACAGTAAATTATGTCTACCATGTATGCACGTTAAAGATTTTTTGTTAGATAGTATTATTCATGCTTTCTACTCTGTCTTTTCTACCTGAGAGCAGAAGACTCCCTTTTGCTTCAATTAAAATCAGTTGCAAATTTCATTAATTTTCACCACTTATATTAATGAAAACATGAACCATATAAGAATGTTAAACACTTGGCAAATAAGTTTTACTTTTGAATTAGTAAGAAATAACTACCTTGCCACAGTGAGATTTATTTGCACTGTCAGCAGTTCATGTTGTCTAAGAACAAAAGGTTTTCCTTCAATATATTTTCTCCATAAAAAAAAATTAATAAAGTAACAAACCAGGTGCTTTTCCTTCCCACAGAAACAATTATGAAAAATTTAACTGTATTTTTATGAGTATTTTAAAGTATATTAATAATCTTTATTCTCATGAATAGAGAAATCACTATTATTAATTGAATAATCATTGCTATTCCATTTGATGCTACAAATTATTTGAAATTATTGCAAAATATTAGCTCAATTGTACTTTTATCCAATTCAGGAAACTTAATTAAGCTACAAGCAACAGTAAAACAGGGTGAACAGCTATTAAAAATATAGTCAGAGCATGGAAAGAGCATCAAGCCTGGATAGATATCATGACCTATTTTTGATTTAAAAAGTTGAGCAACACAGAAACTTTAAAAAGTGTCAGGTGAAGAAAGGTGTCTAGATCATTAAGATATTGTTCAGGGCCTACTTTGAAAATCTGCCACACAAATACCCTCTCACAGGCAATTAAAATTTTTATAAATTCTTCTTTAATTCACTAAAATCAATGCTCCTTTGAGAATACATATTTAATGCCATACTGGAAATTCATGTACCATCCCTCAGAATAAATCTGTAATTTGGGGCAAGTTCTTTCATCATTTGAAACCATGGAAAGTTCCCCAATAGTCCCCACATCATATAAGACACTCAGTAAGATAAGAAATGCCTCACCAAAGACTGGCACACCAAGAAAAATAGATCCAAGATAGGAGTCTCATCTCCACATATAATGCTAATTGCATAGGGTTTGTATAAGGAGAAAAAATTACAGCAAAAAGATAATTATAAAGAAATATCTTAACTCATGTCTTGCTTCAAGATGAGGAAGATTCTGCTTGCAAAGGTTGTACATACATTTGACACTCAAATACTAACCCACTATTCACCTTCCTAAACGCAATTTCTAATCCCATTTGAGAGATAAACCTTATGACAAATAGAAGGAAATCCACATGCATGAACTTTCCCCAATCCAGGTCTTGGTGGCTCTTTCTCAAAGAAAGCTTTTTGCAATCTTCTTTATAGAAAGCTGTGGATCAATTTTGATTTTTATTTTATGGCAAATTAATTGTTTCCCCTGGATCACTACTCTTGAGTCGGAAAGTAAGGCCAGTACAAATGAGAAAATTTAGCAGATCAAGCCTCAAAAAATAAATGTGAAACAGTATTTCACTAGGGTAAGCATGAACATTCTGATACTTATCTACTGAAAATCCTGAGGTGGACAATAACTCTCCAACAAAACAAACAAACAAACAAACAAACCGAAACCAACAAAAAACCAAGTGAAAAATAGAAGCTAGATGTTATTTAGTGTCTGTGACAGGGTTCCAGGAGAGGATTGCTGTTCCTGAACAACACCAGGAAAGAGGAGGAATGAAGCATAGCTGAGCATTTAATCTTCTCTGCCAATCACAAAGCAAGAGCAAGTGGGTTTAAAGATTGTTACATCTCCACTGCTCTGGTCAATACACAGTGACTGGGATAGCACAAGAAAATACTGGATGCGACCATAAACACCTATGAGCGCAATTAAGAGAAAAGCAGATATCTGCACCTGGGGCAGAATAAACCCATGTATCCATTCAGGCTGGGAACCACTGTTTGGGTGCCAGGCCCAGCAAAAAAGGGCATTTCTGTGGACACAGCAGGTTGAGCAAGCCAACAGCTTGCTCTCACATGGCCTCACACTAGGGCAGCCAGTTGTGATCCTTCACAGCTGAACAGGGATATGCAGAAGCCAGAGGAGATGCTGGAGGGCAACCAAGATACTCAGGAGCTTTTGTCTTGGAGCAGTTGATGAAGCTGAGCACGTTTGGTCTTACAGAAGGGTGTTCTAACAGGTGACCTAGCAGCAGCCTGCATCTACTTGAAGGAAATCACAATGATAAAGAAGTCAAAATCTTCTCAGCAGTGACAGAACATAAACAAAGGGACAATGACCATAAGCGGCCACTTGGGAGGTTCAGGGTGGCTCTTCCATTCTTCCCTCTCCATGTCAAATCCCCTCTTTTTTCAACAGGCAGGAGTTGCAGACCTGCAGGTTACTCAGCAAGGTGGTGGGACCTCCATCCAGTGAAATTTAAGACCTATCTAGACAAAGCCGTCTCACATGACTGGGAAGAGTGTTTCTCCCAGCTGGACCAGGAAACTTCCTAAAGTTCCTTCAAAACAACGTGTAGGTGAGAAATATGCCCATGTATAGAATCACAGATTGCTTCAAATGCAGCAAATCACTGCAGATTTATACTGAAGTGCATCTAAATATCCACTCATTCACTGTCCCTGAATGAAAATGCCTGCGAAAGTTTGGTTGCCACAGTTAAAGAGTTTTAAATTTTTACCTCCTCAGTACCTAATAATATTTGATTTGCTACATATTCATGTTGTCAACCTTATTATTTGTGATTTGTTAATTTGTAAATATCATGTTATTATTTGTTTTTATAAACATATAGAAATATGTTGTTACCCTAACAGCACCAGATCCTGACTCTGAAATGGTGCTTGGAAAGATGAAAGCTGTGAAACCCATAGAGCACCTGGAACTAGTCAGTTAGGTGCCATAAGAAGGAAAAAAGAAAGATATAAAATCATTTCTCCTACTTTCAGTAGTATGAGAAAAAGCAAGCCCTTTGGCTGTTGCACATTATTGGTTTTCTAATCAGAATATGGAACGTCCATAATTATACCAAGGGCACAGTGTGATGCAGCTCTGTTAGCTCACATGCAAAGACCTGCTGTTCAATAGCCATCCTGATCATTGCTAAGCTGTATCCTTTCCGTCAGACCTGGAAGGCTAAAATAGCTAGTTAAATCTTTGATGGCACCATTAGATTTTTTCCAGAAATAATTTCTCACTCTTCTTCTATCAATAACGCAAAAGACACAAATAATATCATACAGACTCTTGCAATTCAACTAACACTGTCTCTTATCTTCTGCAGTGGCCAATGAGGAATGCCCACGAAAACCTATCAATACAGGCCATGCAAAGTGCTACTGCCCTTGTGCACACATCCAGATGTGTGATTTGGGATTCAGAAGCTTCCAGAGCAAAAGTTGGTAGCTTTGTAAAGAGAAGGACATCCTCACAACAAACGTTAAAGGCTTCTGCATGGAATAGATTACAATGAAGTCAGTAAGAAACAGAAACTTTATTATTCCCGAAATAAATCCAAGATGTTAAACTAGGAAACTTATGCAACTAATTATATCCTACCAGTATAAACAGTATCAAAGAGGAGCATTTTTTTTCTGAACATCTCATGCCATCTCATTTTCAGAATGTCAATTAAGAACAAAAATAATACAAAGTCCTTATGATAACTGAAGATGAAACCCCGAGTTAAATTTGCAACAAATCTGGAATTCCCCTTTGATCATTCTAAGGCAATGGCTGTACATTTTTATCACACCAAACAAGCCATAATAAACTGCAACAGCAGTAACAGAAAGAAATCCTACGACATCCCAAGACAATGATTTTGAAAAGTAACAATATCACAGCCTTTTAATGTAAGCACATGTGTTAAATATGCACATGGTTCCATGTGTAGGTGATGTGGTGTGGCATAAATATTTTACTAGCAGGAGTTTAAGTTACTGACTCATTACACACAAATGGTATGAATGTTCTTTTCATTTTATAAGTGTTCCTATATTGGCACCCCTGAATGATTAAGAACAGAAAACTGTGGTATCTGAAAAGAAGATTTTCAAAAACTTACAGGAAAGATCTTAAATTTTAATAAGGCTTTCCATGTAAAGAACTACAGAGGTGCACAAAAAAGGAGTCAAGAAACATGTAATTTATGGCTTTGGTCCCCAGCACAACTTTACTGAAATCAAAGGCCTTTCCTCAAGAGTGACTTCTTCCCCTAGTTGCTGAAGTTTGCAGAATAGCAGTCTTTTCTATAATTTAGGAAGTTTTGTATTTACAAATAAACTAATCAATTGACTTCTGAATGTAGGTCACAACACTCATTCCTTAGGTGGCCTATTTTTCTCTTATTTGAAAGGGCAAGAAGAAAAAAGATCTAACTTCTCAGCTCTAAAGTGTTTTCCCTATGGAAAAGATAAATGAAAATATCACTGCAGGAATGATTTCTTATTTGTAACAAGTCTTCAATTCCCTAGTTCTTATTTAAAAAACAAACATGCAAATCTAAACAAACTGCTAGATCAAAGCCTTTAAACCAAAAGCTTGTAACCACCCTTGCATTACTTCAATCTGCATATCAGAGTGAGGTTTCAGGAGACCAATGAGCTACTCAAAAGGTCTCACCCCAGATAGCCCATGCCTGTAACAGAAATAGTACAGAGCTATAACGGGCTCCACTGCAGTCAAGAATAGCTTAGCAGTGGTAGAAGCAGACATCTCCTCCACGTACTTTGTAATGTCTTTGCAACTCTGAGCTACGTGTCTCAAGACTTTTTTTTCATATAGTTGCGGCTTTTTTATGTTTTGGTTTTTAATTCTGTAAGAAAGTCTGTTTCCCAAGATGCAACTATATTTGATCAGGTGGCTGGAAAAAAATGAGCATGATACACCATAAATATTATCTTATTATCTGGCTGTGAATAAATCACTATTATATAAATATGTTAAAATAATTTGTAGACTGGCAATAAGTATGGCTGTCAAACTGAAATCCAATGGAACTTCAAATGCACCTTAAACACTGTATCAGTGTCAGATACTTCAGGGTAATATTATTACTAGGTGTCTTATGCTACAGTAATGTTTCAAGCTCTTTCACACAGATCTGTTCAGATAAAAGATGTAATGTTGGCATTGCATCTGCCAAAATTGCCATTTGCAATTAAAAATTAAAACTGGCACTCTTTCTATGCAGGCAATTATCTAAACGCAGCTGGCAATCTTCCTTGTTTACAGCGCTGCTGTGTCATGACTCCACTTCGTTTGGAAATTTACTATCTTTTTTTTTTTTTTTTTTTAAGGTTTAAACTTGTCACCTGTGTTTCCAACTTGAACTTTTCTGGTTTGAAAGATTTCTATCATGAACTCAAACAAAAAGGTCCAAAACTCTAATTTGCAGATTTTGTATGGCAACTTCAGGCACTGCAGTAAAATGATTCCTAGTACACATTTTGGTGATTGTCACAACACTAATTTACATCCATCTCGGCCACAGGCTAACACCTGTAAGAACTCAGACAGCAAAATGTACCAAATAAATAAAAATTTCAGGTGTAAGAGTTGATTTTCAGAGTAAAACAGAAAGAATGGGAAGATCTTCTAAGTGGACAAAAATCCTTTTACTGAATAATATATGACATTAAGTATATTTCTATGGCTTGCTATCTATAGCAATTGTCATCTACTAAATGAATCTACCCACAAAGTATCTTATTAATCAAACTGCCATGTTTTTGGCACCTTTTAACTTACAGCAGCTGCTCTTAAAGTAAGATTTGGGGGTTCCCCTACTGCTGAGAGAGGAGCACTCTTTATGCAGTCAAACAGCTTTTAGGGAACCGTTGCTTTTTTAGCTAGGATGCTGCCACTGCTAGGTTGATTTCCATGACTATCATGGAAAAAATACAGTTACTTACAGCATATCAGTTGAATATTCTGATTCATTTATGATGTATTTCCTGTAGTCAGACATAGCAATATCTGGTATTATACCCCCAATACAGTAATGCCTAATTTCCTTCCTCTGTAATTGATCACGTTTTCACCTATAAATATGATCCATTGTCATGACTCCTTCCCAGACTGTATTGCACGTTTTGCTCAGCCATCCAAATGGATTTTGAGCAGGGCTTTCCCCCGAATATTACCAAAACCTATAAAAACAGAGGATTGCTAATGAACTGAGGAACATGGCTGACCCACTGCAAGCAGTGACAGGCACAGGTGCTCTCGCACAGGTGTCCCGGGCAAGCCTCTTGAAGTTAAAGCAGCACAAGTTTCACAGCGCGGTGACAGTACCGCTCTCCACTGAGCAATGATATGGAACATGTATTTCTGTCAGGGGCTTTTTCAGAATGAGGGCGACAGGAGCCGTCACTTGCTAAGATCAAAAGCGCAGCAGCGGAAGGCACGGGCGGAGAAGCCGCCAGCGCGGCGGCCGCTCGCTGCGCCCTGCCTGGGGCGGCCCCCGGTGCTGCCAGCGGCAGGTGGCCGCACCTGGGGCGCAGCATCCCGCTGCGCCGCGCACCCTCGGCGAGCGCCCGCGTGGGAAGGCGCCGTCACCCGCACTCCCTGCGAGGCGGGGACCAGGAGCGCCCGGAAAATACGCTGGAGGCAGAACCGAGCGCTGCGGCTCCGCGGCGGTAACTTTTCAAACCGCGCAGCGCTCGGTGTCCGCTCGGCAGCACACGCGCCGCGGGTACCGCTGGCGTAGCCGCTGCGCCCCGTCGTCGCGGGGAGGACCTGGCAGCCGCCGGCACCCCTCGCTCCGTCTAACCTCGAGGCCGGCGTGTGGCATCAGCGGGAGCGCCGCACAGTCTCCCCCTGCGCAACCCGGCGGCCTCGGGCGCCCGGGAGACCAGCGAGCATGTGCTCCCCGCCGTGCTCCCCGCCGATTCTCTCTGCCGGGTGAATCGAGCTTTCCCCCCATCACCTCCCACCTAGGGCTGCGCGGGGCTTTCCTCCGCCCGCGAAGAGTCGCGCCGCAGGTGGCAGCGGCTCCCCCGCCTCCGCTGACTCCTCCCGGGCACTTTCGGCACGACTCGGGGGGTACTTGTCCTCCCCGTGTCCCGGCAGGGAGTGATGCCTGGGGACCGGAGGGGCAGGAGGGGAGGTACGCGCCGCGCGGTGCGGCGGGGCTCTGCTGAGGACAGGTGCGGGAGCCGGCCCGTGGAACGGACGGGAGGGGTCGGGACAGGACAGGATGAGGATGGGACGGGACGGGAGGAGAGGGGAGAGGGTCGGTACTCACACGAAGGCATGATAGACGAAGGCCCATCCGCGGGGCCGCTCCAGCACGTTGTACAGGTAGTTCTGCAGCCGGCGGTACTTCGCGTTCCTGCGGCAGCTCGGTCCGCTGCTGTACGACAGCGGCTTCCCCAGCAGGCTCATGCGGGCGCCGTGCTTCCCGCGGCGGCCCTCCCGCAGCCCGGCGGGGGCGGCCGCGCCGCCGGTGCCCAGGAGCAGCAGGCCGTCGCCGCGGGCCGCCGA